>JBBPTD010000672.1:0-19119 GCA_038093895.1 Boletus aff. mottiae
GAAGGGGGGAGAGTGAGCGTTTGGGTGACTGCGTGATAGTACTGAGGGTTGCTCAAGTTGAACGTCGGTGATGAGACACCTTGCGGTGGGGGTGAGCTTGGATGACCGATACCGGTGACTAAACTTCTTGTTCCCTGCGAGGACGGTGTATTCCCTGTGGCGACCGAAGATTCAGTTACTGCTGCTGCTGCGGCCGCTCTTGCCCGTCTTCGACCACCCTCAGTCAGCAAGCCCTGCTCTACTTCGATCTCCCATGCTTCCTTGGTTGGCTCTTCGCGTGAGGCACGATCCATGGTCCTTGGTGTTGGACCTCCGTTTGCCAGGGACTTTCCACTCCTGTGTCTCCCCCTGCGCTCTGCTTCAATTTCCCAAGCTTCCTTCAGAACCTTCTTCCCAACAGTTATCCTAAGGGTGCCTTCTGGTGGTTCGTCTGTAGTCATATCAAACACAATTGACTGCTTCAAACCGGAGAATGCCAACGATACAACTTCGGCGCTTGCACGCGTCTCTTCGAGATCGAGAATGCGCAATGAAGAGGAACACCGAGAAAGATCTCCAGTGAGGAGAGTAGGTGGGAAGGCATCATCCCCGATGTCCGCGTTTGCTAGACGAAGTTCTTTTAACTGACTGAGACCCCAAAACGCACGGATGAGGACCGAAGAATCAGAGTTTCCTGAAGCGATGGGATTCGAGGACAAATTAACCTTGGATAAGCCGGAGGGAAGATTCTTGTGGTCGATGGTGGAAGCGGTCAATTTGTTAAAAGAGACGTCTAGCGACACAAGGCGTGGCAAAGGCACACTAGCACGAGTGATCACTGGGCCAAAAAATCCTCCGGAACTATAAGTGTCTGTTCGCGATCGACGGGAGGAGCCTGAAAATGGTTCACCAAATGGCAGGGCGACTAGAGCATTATGTGAGAGATTTAAGATGGAGAGTGTAGGGAGTGTGAAGATATTAATAGGAACCGATGTTAACGAGTTATGCGAAAGGTCTAGGCTAGTAAGCGCTGTCAAGTCAGCAAAGGTGACTGGTAGAGCGCAGATCTTGTTTTGATGTAGCTTTCGCGGTGGTCAGTGAAACACGCTGGCAACGAGCAGAACAGACATACATCGACGGACTTGAGTGACCCAAAGAGCGAGATTTCATGTTGGATTTCGACAATCTCATTGTTCCATGCTTTCAACACTTGTAGGTCCTGTGCTTCAAACCATGCGGGGCCACCACGTTGTCCGGACCGCTTTCCTATCGCCTCTGAGGAGCCTATTGGGGGTTCTTGCGGAACCGACTTCAACGCATCGGGCTTTACTCCCAAGTGGATCTCAAACAAGGCAGACGGCAAGCATGGCAGTGAGCGTGAAGCAAGATTGATTGAACCTGTCATGGAAATCTTGTCTGGTAAACTTTACAGGAGCAAGAGAGAACTGGCGTCCACACCTGTAGTGCGGGCACGTTCAATGGTTTCTTTCACGGACCACCGACCGAGATCAGCATTCTCGTCTGTCTCTTTCTTGGTCGGACTGCTGTCGAGACCAGCGTCCTCCAACGTGTCGAAGCTATCGAAGCCTGTGCTTCCACCGACGACTAGTCCGGCGACCGTCTTTTTGGCTTCTGCACGTTTGAGTGCGATAGCTTCTTTGATGCTAAGAGGTGTCTTGGGAATTGGGATCTCTGCTTCAGATGGAGCGCGGCGAAGTGGCTTGGAAGGTGACTTCGGGATCGACTTTGTGCGAATACGAGGGGTCAAAGGGGGTGCTACCGCGCTAGCAGATGGTTTGGACGGGGACGGTGCTCGAGAACGTGAAGACGGAGGAACCAAAGCTGTTTTGACCGTCGGTCTGGAGGAGGGCACACGAGACATGGCTTAGAGCGTCACTACGCACAACTTTTATGTTCGTACTAGGGAGAAAAGGAGAAAAGACGGAATTAACTGAATGGAATTCGAACGTTGAGTTCAAGGGCGGTCACATGGAAACATTACGAAACTACCATTGGGCGGCGTGGACAACGTTACAGTAAAGGGCAAACTACTCGTCGCTCGTAGACCCTCCCTCGTCCCCGTCGTCGTCTTCATACAAATGCACATTATTGATGCCTTGTTCCGCCTCCCGAAGCTCCGCATACCCTTCCTCTTCATCGCGTTTGTATTTAGTGAGATCGAAGTCGTCTGATTCATCTCCCTCGTCTTGATCTTCGAACCACTCTGGGTTGTATTGGAACTGTACCCATGTTAATGAAGCCATCAGAACCCGAAGCAAAACTTACTAAATCTCTGCCGCTCATGCCAGTGAGTTTGCCGGCTGCATGTTGCGTTTCCTTGGCTTTGCGCAATGCCTCTGCTTCTACCTCCTTCTTGTCCATTCGCGTCTTCTTCCAGATAGTGAAAGTTTCAGGAGTAACTGGTGTGAGGTTGGAGCCCAGTTTGTGTCGCTAAAACAAAATGAGTCCTTCAAATCTTCTTGCAGCGTGGAACTCTACCTCTGTCTCTAGGAACTCCTCGAGCGATATCACGTTGGCTTTTGCAGCCTCCTCCGTAGCCTTTCTCTCAGACTTCAAGACAAAGCCGGGAGGTAAGGCATGCCGATATTGGCACTTCTCCCCACCGTTAGGACATTCCCAGAACCACCCAAACCTACAAAATAGGGAAATGAAGATACGGTGAGTGCTGAGAAAGATCACCTACTTCTTCGTTTCAATGGCCTCGACAAAGTATTTGCAAACGATCTATATACGTGCATGAGCAATGCATACTGAAAGGTATTGTCACGCACGTCTGTTGTGGTCCGCGGATTACCATGCTTTGACGATACTACACTTCGCAACTTCTCCTCGTCCCAGTTCTCCATCGTGTCTGTGGCATCACGTTAGTATGATGACGGGAAGTGACATATCTCCACGAACCTTTCATCTTCTCCTCCCGGCTGTCTTCGTAGAGGTTTTTCTTCTCTACCTTCCGGCCAACATTGAGATCATGGCTAAACTTGCATTTGCTACCCTTCTCACAGGTCCCAACCTTGTAGAACGCGCAGAGGACAGTCTTGGGATCAACACCGAAAGGTATCTTCTGCGCCTGCACGGGCTTAAGCAAGGCAGCTTCTTCTTTCTTGCGCTTCTCCTCCTCCAACTTTTCCTTGGCTCGCAGCTCTTTTTCTTTCTCCTTTGCAAGTGCTTCCTTGGATTTTCCTGCACTGGCAGCCTGCGCCTGGATCTGTTGCACTTGTTTCTGGACCTTGGCTGACTTGTTTTTCTACGAAACCGTCGTCTTCAACGTCATAGTCAATCAATTCGCGGGAACGGGTTTGCGCACATTCTTCATTCCAAAGGTCTTCGCAGGACACCTTGATCAGTTAGTCTAAGATACAAACTGCGAGTGATAAGATCACCTTGTCCTCCTTCACCTTGGAAGATGACGGTGCATTTTGTTTCTTTGGAGGCATTCCAAGGTATCGATAGCTGTATTTCCTGAACTCCTTGGCTTATTTTGGTGATGGTATGGGGTTGATAGTCGGGGTTGTGGAGGTCCAGTGTGGGTTAGTTGAGGTCCAGCCTAATGATACTGTCACGGTCACGGAAAAAAATTCACACTGAACACGGCACCCGACGTTCGCCACTCCGTCACGGCCGAGTTAACTAGTCACCGTGCAATGACCATTCATCAATTACTGCGCAATGGAGCGTACCGCCTTCGGGCCCGACTCGGAGCGTCACCTACGTATATATAAACCATACCTCGCACCCTTCTCTTTACATCGGCGAATCCTCTGCCACTGGCACCGCGACTCCAGCGATGTCCACACCGCTGTCAATCGAGTTCACCGGCCGACTAGTGAACCGTCTCTCCACAGTGTCTGCAAGTCTATCGTTGACATTAATGTAAATCTCGTGCTCCCTTTGAACGCGATCACTGATCGAGTCGATGTGCCAGCGTCTTTGTGATATTGACCAGCCAAGTCGGGCTGTACCTACGGAAAAAAGGTATCCATAGTCGTGATCCTTTTTGGATCAGAAGTGCTGTGGGTAATTCACAGACATGTAAAGAGCATCTGTACTGACGTGCCTATGACTATAGGTCATATTCATCTGGTGAGTTCGTGGTAAGTGTAAATTAAGAATCAACTGACAAGAATAGGATTGTGCAAGCGTTGGAATTGTAAGTATACTCAGCTGTGCGTGACCCTTCTAACGCTTTCAACCTAAGTGCACTGTCATGTCACATGACTGCTATGGCCCACACTGATGATTCTACAATGTCCAGGGTACTAGTCAAGGAATGTTTACAGTATGTGAGCATTTTTTGACAGAAACTCAAGGTAATCCTTGGCTGTTGATAGCGAATGGGCAGTATATGTTGCGACATGTGTAAGATACGGCAACTTTGTGTTTGATGCAGTGGCTAATCTCTGAATTTTAGGTGACAACTGAAGGTCTCGTCCATGCATATTTCATCAGTCGGATCTATATCTGTAAGTAGCAGAACTTGCTTATTCCAGATAAATGAGGATCCATAATGCCTCTAGTGGAATCCTATCAATCCCATGTCATCTCAGTAATGCTTGTATGCTCAAATCTATGAATATTTGAGAAACAATACTAATCTATATTCAGTACATCATGTTAATTCTTGAAGGAGGTAAAAGTTTTACACAACATGGTTGACAAGTTATATTAATTCCAAAGTAGTCTTTGGATTCCTCTCTATGCTATGTTTGTATGTGGTTCATTTCAAAACAAATGGACTAGACTACTAACTTCTATATATTACTTACTAGTGCACTCACTGGTCTTGAGAAATCTAAACATGTGGTCTTATTTGTAGGCACTCTCTTTGCTACCCATTTTTCATATTTATTGAATTCCATAGTGGTCATTTCCCATTTGGCTGGGACTCTCCATTCTAGTGGACATCTCCATTGCTGGATCAGTATGTTATATTCTGAAAAAAGATGGTCCTTTTACATCCATAAAGTAAGTGTATTGGATTATGTATATCATGTAGTAAAATAGAGCCAACTTACCAACAGTATTGATTTACAGATTGAATTTGTGGGTTAAAAGGATTACAAGGTTTTGTATTCAAACTGGACTGTTAACTAGGTATTCTAGTATCGATTTCAAGGTGACTATGTTACTGATAGGCATTAATACCAGCCTAGTTACAGGGATTACAGTGGCCCTTGTAAGTATTTATCTAAAGTTCTGAAATTTGTCTGACTAAAACATATTAAGTGGAAAGTAGCTCAGCTTGATCCAGGGCATCTACTAATGGGCTTTCCTGTTGGTGGTAGTGAGTACATTACTTTTCAAACTTTATTCTGCTTATCAATGAACCATTCCTTTAAATAGTTTATGCAATATGCTTCATGGCCAAGTTAGTTCCCTGCTATCACCTTTGGAATGAAAACCTGACATTTTACATGTAAAGTTTAATTGCCAGAGAATCTTATTTCTGTGTTGCACAAGCAAATGATGGTGATGAATGCTTTGAAATAGCAACAGAAACCATTGTTTTTGCTACTCCTGGGGATGTTGAAAAGGTGTGTATCCTTCAGTATGCTTATATGAAATCTTACAGTTTTTAGAGTGAAATTCCCTCAGAGGTAAATTAGAGAGTATTCCAAGGATCCTATTCTGTTCAATTTACTTGCTAGAGTCTGAAAGCATTGTTCTCGTTGTGAATGCTATCTATACTTACAAAATGTAGCAGACAATTAACACATTTGTTATTGGTTGGAAGAGATTAAATCATATCACAGCTACTGATTTCTGCAAGACAGAGTAACTCAATCATGTCTGAGGTTGTAAATCTATGCTGGTATACTTTCCTCTAATGTCAAAGATGTCACCTTTCCTTGACAACAGGGACCGACCACCAAACTTCATTTTGAGTGGATACTCAATCCGCCTGGCGGATCCCACACTCCAAGCTCCTTCTTGATATCCTGGACTTCTTGGTCCCATCTTTCTTCCCAGTAGACTGTTAGAAGGCATTGTGCACTTCCACCACACCTGATCCCCCATGGTACAAATTCGTGCCAAAGCCTGTCACGTTGTGCCTTCTTCATCTTGACAGAGGCCCCAAGTGCTAGAGCAGTCATGGGAAACCCTAAATTGGCGAACTCGAACATTTTAAGGGCGAGCTCTGGTAGGGCGGAGACGCGGAGACCAAAGAGAGCATGATAGAAATCGTGGGTTTCACGATATCGCTGCATGACATAGGCAAGTTCCGGGTCATCGATATAGTGAACCTATGAAAGGATGAGGTCTCCTGTAACGACGGCAAAAAGAGAAAGCAAACCGGCTCTCGAGAATCAGGGGTGACATTGCATACTTCGAGCCATCTTGTGTATTCTCTTCCGAACGTTCCGTCTGGAAGTGCCTTTAGCCCTTGTAAATCCAGGGTCTTCGAGCTAATGCGCGGGCGGTCTTTAAGGATCCGACGGCCTTCTGGAGAGTCCAGCATCGCGTCGCGCAACCCTGGTAATGTAGAACCTGCTGTAGTTTCGCCAAGAGCGGCCACCATGTCTGAGGCATATCAAAACGATGAAAATGTTTCCATCCATTGTCGGAGGGCTTACTTACCGGCACGCCTTGTGTCCATGAATGCCATGAGGGCGGAGCCTACGGTAAGGAATGCATTCTCAAACGGGTTGAGGGGGATGTGACCTGGGTAGTTGGGCGACCGATGCAACGGTGAGCTTGTCTGGAGTGTGCGGGACGCGTGCACGAAGATTTGATGATTACGGGCAACATTCCCAGAGAGACGAGCGCAGACCGTGCCAATCATGGTTCTGGTTGTGCTGGCTCGCGGCGCGAACTCGGCTGACTTAACCCTAGGCTAGGGTACTCATTCACCGCCGAAATGGAAGCACGCAATTATATCACTCCAAACGGCGTCACAGGTTACAGCGCCTTTGCGCCACGAGAACCTCAGCGTGGAACTTCCACAACCAAGTGTGGACGTCCATTCCACAATGTCAAAGCGTAAGCTTTTATTTTCCCCATATAAAGAAGTTCTAATCAATCTTCACGACCACTGATAGTGCGTACTGCTCCTCTCCCCGGCCAACATGCAATCCGAGCGCAACAAGGCTGCATCTCCCATCCTCCGGATCGTCACCGATGGCCACGCCGATCTACGCACAAATCAACATGCGATACCTGACACCCGTCGGTTTGCTGGCATATTCCCCTTAGAGGTTCCAGAAGCCGCCTCCGCTGACTGTGGTGATACCTCACACGAAGAACAGGATGACACTGATGACCTTTCGCGCTTCGAATTCGTTGCTGCGCTCAATAAAAACGCCTCTGCATCTCAAGTTGCATCAGTTGCAAGCGCGGATCCGAGTCAAAGTTCGACCCTCAGCGCAGCCCAACAAGTTGTTACTCGTTATCGCGCAGTTCATGGTAGCGACCATGTGCTAGAGCGTTTCACGACGGCAACTGGAGAAAGGGTCTCTCAAATTCCTGACGACCAGCGCTCGATGTACACACTTGCTGCGTCATCGGAGATGCCGTCCATGATGGACATGATGTGGAGACCGAAACCCAAAGTTCATATGCGTCGCGCTGACCAACGAGCCCTCATGCAAGCTGTGCGTTGTTCTCCCGCGTACTCAAGTGATTGGGTGTCGTATATTAACATGATTGCCGTAGCAAAGTCAGGCGATTGCAATGATGAATAATGCCGGTTTGAAGCCCTCAACTCAGATACAATGTCGCCGTCGGGGATGCGCGGATATTCTGCCGGATGTCGAAGCCCTCAAGTACCATCTTCATATCCATAATATCGGAGACTCGGCTGCCAAGCGCAATGATACTCCCGCCTCCACTACTCGCAAACCATCTTCTCTGGTTGAGTGCAGTGCCTCCAATTCAAACGCTCCGAAGAGAAGCCACTCTCGTTCAAAATCCTTCCTCGGGATGCAGCACAAACGTTTGGTGACTTCTCCCCTTCCTAGGAAGCTTTCGGCTGGCAACATCCTTCCTTCGCTTTTCTCCCCACGCGAGAGTACCCCGGAAGTTTCAGGGGTTCCTAGTCTTACAACTGTTGCTAGGGCTTTTACACCAGATCCTAGTACCAACATGCCAACCGGTCTTCTGCCCGTGCGCACCGATGAGACACCCTCCACCCACACTTCGACACCTTCCCGTGGTCGAAGAAAGAGGAAGGAGAGCATGGCTGTCTCTGTAGACGCGGAGTGCAGCCCGAGCATCGCCATGTTGCTTTCTCCACCCTCATCACCGATCATGATGCGTGGCCACCATCTTGTGCTTGCACCGCATGCAAAATTGCCTGTGCCGGTTACGCTCGGCTCTAGCAAGGATAGCAAGAGCGATAATTACGTTTCCTTCCAAAACGGGAGCATGCATTCGGTGTCTGAACACCTTACGGGGTCACGGAGCCCCATGAGGGCGCTCAGTCCAACGAGGGCTATGAGCCCTATCCGGGGTAAGGATATATCCTGATCAGCTCGAGCTGTGCACTGCTGATACGATATTGCTGTAGACGGCATCAAGCGTATTCTATCCATTGGGCGGCCTGATAATGTCCCTATGAGTGAATTATAGAGACCCTGGCCACTTATCCTATCGCAGCTGGTACTGTGTTACATTCCCGCATGGTTTCTTATCTCTGCATGTTTTTCATCACTCACATTTCACATTTCACTACTTTATACGTATTTCTCTCGTCTCATCGGTTTACTCAGCATACAGCGTTTTATTACACAATTGTTGTATTATTGCAATGCCTGTTTATATTTTAACACGTTGTTTGGTTGTGGACTCCGTAATAAATAGCCATGGGTTGATTTCACGTCAGTTCGACTCGGCGTGCTAAGATGAGTCATAATTCACGACCATACCCGTATCTTAAGCCCCACAAAACCGGCATCATGCCCCACGAGATAGATAACAGTTTCAGGAGATCATACTGCTCTACCCGCCTTGGCCGCACAGGTTCTTGAGCAGTAAGGATGCTTCCCAAAGCGAGGCTTTGAGCGACAAAACTGCGAGAGGAAGTGTAATCAGCATGGCTCGAGATGTGGCGACTGAAGTACGTACACTGCACGTCTTGGTTGCTTCCGTGGCGCATGTCCGGCCGCAGTAAGGATGGTTTTGAAACTTGGGCCGTACCTGGCAGAACTGTATCGATCACCGATCAGATGACATGCTGCTAGCTTAGAGCAGGTACTCGACACACCTCACAAAGTCCACTACCCTGAGGTGAAGCTACCCCAGGTCCGCTTCCCATGACGGAACAACGTTGCACATTCACATTTGGAGCCAGTTGAGTGGGCACGAGGGAAGCAAGATCTTGAATCGATAAACGAGTAGAATCTCGTCGGGCAGTAGGAATGTGGGACGGGTTATCCTGTTCTTCGCGGAGTTCCTCTCGAATCCTCACGAGGGCTTTTCCGAGTTCATTGCGGCCAGAGCGATCAACGCCTATTCCCCAGAAATAGTCACGTGGGGAATCCTGACGTGGACTGAATCCCAAGCCGAGAAAAATGGATAGGATTCCTCTCACCTCGATGATATCAGCGTCGCCCGTTCCCAACAGAAGCGCTTTGAGGTCGGGATGTTGAGTGAATTTGAGGTGAAGAGCAATTTCCATCTAGGTTTGCAGGACGAAACTCAGTCTGATCAAAAAGCTTCCACTAGAACGAATGACTGGTACCTTTTCTACGTTGACTTGTCTCCAATCCGAGCGCACCCATTTCTGGTATTTATGTGCTTCATCAAAAGCCAACATCGGTCTTTCACCGCAATTTCGAATCCGCTCCGCGATCTCTGGATGGTCATCCACGAACTGTCATCGACACCAGAGCGCAAAAGCCAAATGTCAGCATGTATTTTTGCAAGTGAACAGCATGCAGTACGTACCTTGAATGCTTGAAATAGATGCTCGCTCGTTGGATATCGTTTCCCCTTGTAAGTGACATCGTGCGGAGAAAAGTTGGTGAATTCGTAGAATGGGTCGTCCTTATCGTAAAACAGGATCGGCGCCGTCTTCGATGTTCGAAACGGAGCTACGGATGCGCCGACAGGGGCAACGGGTGCCGTAAGGGGAGGATAGTCCGCATCAGTGCTACTAGAGACACTCCGCGGTGACGGCTTCAGGTAGGAGTTGCTGGATAAGATATTAGAAGACGGAAGACGCCGGAAACAACTAGTCGCACCTTGGAGTCAAGTACTGTGTAACGGGCCTTTGTTTTTGTTTGCCGGAGGCGGACTGGGGGGTAGTTGGAGATCCTCCGAGCCCAAAGAGTTTCATGATCCGACGGGTGTCTAGCATTCCGAGCGTGATCACAAAGATCGCAGCGAGTAGATAGAGAATTTTGCGGATATGCAAGGGGGAGATGATCGAGTCAGCGCAAGTTCAAACGATAATTTCCTTCGCGGCTCACGAGAGGGGAGTTTCTTATAGGGCTCCTCCGAAAAGGCGATGTAATTGACTCCCCACGACGAAAATATCTCGGAATGATGGGATTCGCCACGAGGGGGAAACCGAATGGACTAGGATAGGCCAAGCATTAAAGTGACCTAGTTCGTGTTGTTGCCACGGCTGTACGCTTGACAAGCCAGCCAGCTACAACGTTTTTTCCAGGGCTGCGCCTTACTCCATCTTACTCACTTGCCTTTTCTGGACAGCCTAGAACACTAGCATCTGTAAACAGCGTGGATGCGGCATGGCGGACCATGTGTTGCTTGGCTCCACGTACGTGATACGAATGGAACCAGTTCAGAAATTTTAATTGCAAAACGGAGGCACGCGTTGCGTTCATTGTGCTGGTTTCAAGAGCCGAACACCTCGAAAACCGCGGGTAAGTGGGGTTGACTAATTGCTCATATCGTTTACATCGGTTTCAGTCTCATCATCTGTGCCGATGAGGTGCAGTGGAGGTGAGGTGCGCTATGGGCAACATATAACCCTCTCTCCAAATCGTAGTGCCAGCTCATTCTGATCATGGCTTCCCCTCACAAAGATGGATGGATAAAGTTGCTGCCTCCCGACGAGTTCTCTCTTGATAACCCGGTGAACAGCTCCAATGGTCGACGAAATCGGCTGGTCCGACTTGACAGAGACGACCCCAGCTTCGCTGAAGGTGTGTAGTTATTCTTATATGCTTTCCGTATTACAAAGGCCAATGCTGCTTAAATATAGTTGAGCAGCTCTTCATCAAAGGGTGGCGTCACCGTAAGAAAGCGAGACCCGATATCCAATATATCCTCAAGGTTCTCTGGCCAGAACCTGCACTCGAGCCGTACCTCGACTATAGGTACAACTCTCCTTCCCACTGGCGTACCCCTATCCATGACATATCACAGAGATCGAGTCCAGGACATTCTCAGAGCTAAAGATAAGCGAGGAAACGAGAAACTCCTTTTCCACGGAACCAACCGTGCATGCCTATTAGGAGAGTCATCAGGCAGCGTGCTCCTCTGCGGTCTTAAAGAATGTTATCTGTGTTCCATTGTGCGCAGTTCATTTGATGTGAACAAATGTGGTAAGTCATTTCGCTCGCCTCCCTTTACCTGCTCTTATCCACCTATCAGGCGCGAAGAATTCGTTCAAGCGGTAAAGTTACTTGAACTTCGTTTGGAAGCAATTCTATTCTGATAGCGATGCAGCTTTGGACATGGCATCTATACCTCATCCTGCTCCTCGAGTATGTCCTTGAATTCGATTTGCTAGTATCAACCACCATCCCTTATAAACAACAGAGTCAGATGACTATGTCTGCAATCTCTCTGAAAATGCCTCTCTGCGGGTAATGATTGTCTGTCGCGTTGTTGTAGGGAGGCCCTACAAGAGATACCGAAATGCTCCAGACATACTCGCACCACCCGCTGGATACGACTCGGTATGAAGGTGATCAGGATATCCACCACGACTCTCTGTCTGACTTTTTCCTCAGATCGCTGGGGAGATTGGGTGGGACTTGAATTATGAAGGTTTGTCGAACCATGCATGGCATTGTCGGGCACATAGAATGATGATCGATAGAAACGGTCACCTACGAGAATGACACCGTGCGTCCAGCGTATCTGATTGTGTATGGGGACAAGCCAAAACGTGCGACAAATGTGAAGGCATTCGTCAAGAAGATGTTCAAGACCCCAATCGTGTCATGAGTGCCAAACTCCAAGGTCACGGCCAGGTGCCATCGAAATGGTTGCATGAGTATTTATACGCATATTTATTTCAACGATGATACCCGCACATTTTGTACGATAGTCATATCCGCACCTATATCATGCATGTAGTGTAGTGTATTTGCCCAGTAGTAGTGTCTAGGCAACCTGTAAATTGTTTCGGGAACGAGTTGTCGAGCGGAAGATTCCGTCCTCGTATGGTATGGCACTTCGGAGGCGCGAGTGGCTGTGAACCCCCAGACTGTCTGGCAGAACGCGCGGAGACTCTTGCTCAACTTGAAGTACGCAGGTAAGGTTGTAGACCGTACCGCCCCCGCTGCATCGCATCCGGCTAGCAGCATCGTGGAGATGCTGTGCCGGGGTCGGCCATCGCTACTGTCCATTGTACTGCATGCCTCGTGGGTCAAGAATGTAGTTGCCAACCAAAGTCACCACCCCCCGGATCAAAGCGCACTGGTACTCACACGTGTTCTATATTGCCGTGTCCACAAGTGTGGCTGCCTTGTGCCGTGGTCGAGGTGAGCTTTGCCTCGGCAACTACAGATGCGGACACCATTTGGCTACACACCGCGAACAATGGCGGTAAAATGAGCAAATTCCTTCGCCACCAAGTTTATTTCCCCTCGCGGAGAACACGCCCCATTCGCGTTTGTCGAGGAGTTACCACAGTACGCTGCATGCTCGTCCGTGTGGTGGGTATAAAACACCTGTCTGCCCAGATGCCACTTCATCAACCATCCTTCTTGTCTTATCCGCACATTTGAGCTGCTCCTGGCGAGCAATCGTTGACAACCCTTGTCAATCTCATTCATACCCTATCTTGCTTCAGACACAGCAAACACCATCTCATTCGATATGAGCGCTGCACTTCCACCCATGCACGCTGCGCTCTCCGTGCTCGGCACGATGGCTGGTCAATACCTAGCTGCGCAAAGTGCTCAGGCACAATCGGCGCAACCTCAGCCTCAGCCTCAGCCTCAACCCCCACAACCGCAGCCGGTCTTTAATGCCCCACCTACCCGACAGTCCACGACCAACACAGTCAATCTTTGTGATGTATGTCACCTCCTCGACGCATGTGGCACCCACGATTGATCCTCCCCCCTTGCAGTTTTGCCACGCGAAACCCAAGTACTTTGATGGCACCAAGACGCACTCGTACTGCGGCAAGACATGTGCTGCCAAGATTCAGAACAAGGGTGCCTCCGGTACTAACCCTCCCGCGAGGGGAAAGAGCGGCAAAGCTTCCGCACGTGCCAAAGCCAACATGTGTGACGTATGTTGCCCTTTTGCCGTCCTTGTCTCCGCGAAGCCCATCAATGATGTCATACTATGCAGTATTGTCACAAGCAACCCAAGTACAACGATGGGAAGACGACGCATTCGTTTTGCGGCAAGTCGTGCGCACAGAAAGCCAAGGCTGCAGGCGTCGTCAGCGGAGGAGCACCCCTAGCACCCTCCAAGTCCGTAGGCTTGCACATCGATCTAGTCCATGCAATACTTACGGCTCTACGCTCCAGACCACTCAAGAACGGCTGCCTGTTGTGCGGGAAAGCCGTCAAGAAGGGCCACTTTTGCAGTCAGACGTGTACTTCAAAGGTGGAGAAGAGTGCGCCGTTACTGATCGAAGTCCCCAATGCGCACGATACCTTCAAGAGCGGTATGGTATCGTCACTTGGCCAATACCTAGAGAGATCTGATCGTATCTTAGTTGCCGACCAATTCAAGGTCACGTGGCGGCACGCGACGCCTTGTCCAACTGTGACGCGAGTATACAAGGTCATCGGACACCCCACTTCCATCTCAAAGTATGACGCATACCGGTGAGTGACGCTTTGCAGAGACAGGCCTCTCATCTCACACCAAGAATTTGACAGGACATCCGTCGAGAGTCGAGGCAAATTTGCAGCTGCTGGACGGTCTTCTGGGAATGAAAACCGTCGTTGGCACGGAACAACGAGGGAGTGTCTTTTGGGAGACAGCGGGAACACCGCCCTCTGCTCGTCAACGTCGTGTTCTCTCTGTGGTATCATCCGTACCTCGTACAGTTTGAATCTCTTTGGCAAGAAGACTGGCTGGGGAAGGCAAGTAACTAGTAGTGTCCTGTGACGAACAGTGGGATGATCGTGAGGACTTGCAGATTCGGTGCGGGTATTTACACATCCTCGACCTCTTCAAAGTCCAACGACTACTCGAACAATGTCAAGCCTTCGAAGCAGAAGGCGATACTTCTCAACAAGGTTGTCGTTGGGAAAGGGTATAAGATGACACAAGACAACACCAGGCTGACCGCACCTCCACCTGGCTATGACTCGGTGTGTCTTTATAAACTTTTCAATGACCGTCGAGTGTTGACTGTGCTTGGATAACTTAGGTTCTCGCTGAAGTTTCCCTCGGGGGTTCCTTGAACTACGACGAACTGGTCTGCTACTCTGAGAATGCAATTAGACCGTCATACCTCCTCATTTATGATGCATAATGGTAGTTTCGCAAGTCACTAATATCGATACTTTCTAATTTATACTGTGTACCTTGCACTATACTCATGACGCACTTTATTTATGAACATTACCTATTGCAAGTGCAACTTTCGGCCCGTTGGACCTCTACTTTAAGGTCTCAATCACACCAGTGATCTAATCCTCAGCCGTATATTTCCAATGAAGCATTAGTGGAGAGAATGCATGACATTTTGAGTGGGGGAGTATGCAGATACTATGTATGCGGTATGGTCATCTAAAGAATAGGACCAAGACTAGAATGATAATGTAGATGGGGGATCGAGGTGTCCATGAAGATATAAAATTAGGCAGTCTAGAATTGGAGTGGCATCAGTATTGATCACGTTGATGGTGGCAAGTAAAATCAAAAGGCTTACCGCGCCCTTGAGGTAGGTAATGAGGTCACAACGGTCCTTTTCCTTCTTGAGACCAGCAAAGGCCATCTTGGTACCGGGAATGTACTAAAACATGATGTCAACGACAGGTCGAAATACGGAAAAAGCAGAGCAACATACCTTTTTAGGGTTTTCGAGATACTCGAACAGGGTGTCATCGCTCCACGTGATACCCTTCTTTACATTGGCATCGGTGTACGAGAAGCCTTCGACTTGTCCAGTCTTGCGGCCAAAGATGCTGAGTGCCAATGAGCAACGCAACCTGCACGCGATGAAAATTGAGTGCTTACCCATGCAAGTTGGGTCCAACCTTGTTGGGCTCACCAGCGCCAACGGTATGGCATTGTGCACAACGCGTCTTAAAGAGGGAAGCACCCTTTGTAGCGTCACCTGTAGCACAAGTGTCAGCGCTCGTTGTTGTGAAGAGGCGTTGGACAGACCAGGAGCGTAAGGCATTGCGAAAGTCTATGTGGTCGTGAATAAAGAAAGCGAGTACCGCGACAAGCCTAGAGTGGATGGTTTGAACCAAAGTGACTGTTTTTCGTCGTAAATACAATTTCAGGTCCCGATCGTGCCGGTTTGTTCCGAGTGGCCATTCCGCTCCGACCAATCGGGTCACTCCCGATTCTGGCATCCGGAGACCGTCGAATATTGGACCGATTTCGACCTTGTAAGTACCGGAACCCTTCTCTCTGACAGCGCTCGGGTGCTATTATATGAAGTTCGAGTGTTCGAATTTCTAGGGGGAAACAGAATGGCTTCCGGTCCACCAACGCTGGATACATATGTGTCACCCCGTGCTCGATATCGTTACCTCTAACGGTTGTTTCAACCTTTGATCGAGACTCTCGGAGTCTTTGTAACGAGAAATCACTAAGTCCGTGTACCTGTACCATATTGTTTCTCCTTGTATGCGAAGCATTTGTGTCAAGTAAATACAATAAGTGGCCATCATGGGCTATATATTCGACCAGGACTTCATGGTACAAATGGTATCCAATGTTAAATTTAAAAGATGAGATATTGCCTGCGTGTACGTCAACAGGTCGTGTAACAACCCACCACGAGTTCAATCCAGCGAGCGATATCGCTCCACGTCTGCAGAGTTCAGATTTGCCTACCCCCTCTCTCCAATGCATGACAATGCCGTGTCATATTGGGGGCGCTCTGATCATCACTGGTTGACGAACGTACCGCACAGAACTCCACACCAGCCATGTGATGACCATCATGCCAAACGTCAAAGTAAGTCTGCCAGAAAGCTCACGTCAGCATAAACAAATACTCGATTTTCGGCAAATACCAACATTGCAAGGACCGAGAGTACTGCGAGAACCGTTAGTGGCGATGTCCGCAGGAACAAGCAACGCTCTCACCAAACAGTGCTTGCAACTGTCCACAGTAGACTACTCCTTGGCAGGAGTTATTCATGAATAGTGGGGGGAGGGATTTGTTGAGGACTCCCGTGCCCGCAACCCAGAAGACCCATGTAACGAGGACCCATACTGCTTGCGTGCCAATCGATGCAATTGGACGTCGTGACCAGAGAGGGTCAAGGAAGAAAAGGGTATACGTTCCAGACGTGACGGTAGTCCAACATCCCGCGAACCTGCAGGACGTCAACAAGGGAACGTGGCCAGTCGCAAAATGTACGTACAAAAGGAAACGCACCCCAGTGCGTGTAGTTGAATCAGGTGCGTTGTTGTTATACTTGTACTGCAGCAGAAGCCAGGTTGCAACAGCGACCTATACCCGGCAATGTGGTTATTCAGTAATCCAGGATACTAATATGGAACGAACGAGCCTCTGCTAAGCTGCAGAAAAGCAGAAAAATATAGATAACTGAAGCACGTGTAAGCCACAAGGTTGGCACCAACGACTGTTAGACTTACGCGGGCCATACTGCTGGATACGAACTCCAGATACCTTGTTGAGGGTTCTTGGGTGGCGTTTCGAGTGGCGGTATAACAAGTACAATGGACAGAAATAAATGAGCGCGAGCATCGGGGTGACGGCGGCAATGATGCTTGAAATGGCGCTAGAATACATCCTAGATTTATTGGCATCAGAGGCAGCAGAAACACCGGCGGTGCTCTGAAGAGCGAAAGAGCCTGTCGCAAGAGCAGCGAGAATACACAGGGAAGAGGCAAACGGAAGCATTTCGACCAGCTTGCGGTTGAGAGGATGAGGTAGGAAAAACAACATGGGCAGAAGGGAATGCGCACCGAAATGGTTTGGCGACGAGAGGTGGGGAAAGACATGCTTGCCATTACGACAGAAGCAGTCGCCGCAGCACTAAGGGCATGTGCTGCCAACGGCGAGGAATGAAGCGGTTCAGACTCGAAAGTTGGGAGGCCTTGCATGGTTTGGTGCTGGTCAAACCCGTATCGCGAACCGCGGCATAATATGCACGCTGATTCACGGGTGCAGGCAGAAACGTGTTTGCGGCGTTGCTTCTTGTGACTTGACATCCCAAAGACAGCCAACCGCAAGTTTTCATGATGGTGGGCCTGAGCTCTCATAGAGAACATGTCTAGTTTCTCGTCAGTCTGAGAAGGAGGGGGTAGTTGGTACTGGCAAGTGATGGGGAGTCTGAACTCTACAGGTCAATGATTATACACGATGCGGTGTTGTCGAGAAACGCCTGGATCGTGCTGTTTCCCAGTCCATGCCATCTGGGGGCCATGGCGGAGATGCAACACGGCAGGTTCATCGAAAGTAGGTTACAGTATGTAATACTAATTGGTTCCGCGGAAGTGAGCCCTCGCACACGTCATGTGACTCTTTGGGTATCACTGTACCTAATAAATAACACGGTCCAATCATCAATGCTCATCGAATTGGCAACTGACCCTCTCCTCTGCGGTATCGTCCTCGACATGGGGTATCTAAGGGCACAACGGCCATTACACTGACCGCCGCCCGCTCCACCACCACCGCTCTAGTGGGGAATTGGTGTATCAACGCATCCTCCCCACGCTCACTTATACTGGAAAGGCTGGTGAACCTCTAGCCCGCATACAAATAGAACGACGGCTAACACATTGCGCAGGTGATCTAGTATATACTCTGGTGTACTGCAGAAACCCTTCTTGCCATCAGGTCTCACATTCACGAGTTCGGGCTGGGCTTCAACACCATCGACGCGTTGTGCGGCCAGATCGCAGCCACAAAGAGGGCTTTTTCAACAAGCATCCAGCGCTGATGTCGCGCCACGTATCGTCCGATGCAACAGCACAAGTTACATCAGCTACTCAACCATTTTGAACGACCCAGCAGCTTGCTGCGAGCATCTTCATCCGTATGTACCGTGTTTTTATGAGTCCAACTTTTCTTGACATCGCTTTCGCGGGGGACGGGTGTTCCTCATTCATTATCGTGTCAGCAGTCTGTGAAGTCGCCGTGTTCTTTAGTGTATTTCCTTTTCGCACTCCCTCACTAAATGTCACACTCATGCGTACCTAGTTTTATTACTCACGTGTTGTGTTCCTGGAATGAACCATCCACAGGAAAGCACAATCAAGAAGTGGTCCAAGAACGAGTAGATGCACCCTCTGACGATTTCTTGGAGAGAATGGCTAGTTCTTTTGCGCGCACCTTGAAATCACCTTCTGGAAGGAGAGGACAGCAGGCCCATCGATGGTTACGCGTCAAGTAGAATGAGAGTCAACCTTTTTGATGAACAACACTTCTTTCCGGTGATTGTGGAAGCAAGCCTCGGCAACTGCTTTCAGAGGTGAGTGTACACCCGAGTATGACGATCCTGTTTTGATTTCGACGCTGCGTATCTCACAGCTGCGTCGGAGATGGTCAACCACTCAGTGACTAATACACAAGGTGGGGATCAAATTGTTATACAGCAGCATCGACGCTCCGGGTGTTCATTCCTACGAGGGTGCTCTGTCCAAGAGCGCGCACTGTGTTATCAATGTCACATTGGGAACCAATGCGGACCGACAGACTGTTGATGAAGTATATTGATGCCATGTGCTATCCTATCCTGCCTCTGTGTATACGAAGGTTACTATATATCTTCCCCTCCGACCTTCCTAGCTTCCTTCACT
>JBBPTD010000673.1:0-19112 GCA_038093895.1 Boletus aff. mottiae
CGTCCCGATTGTCGTCGAGACTCCCACACCGCGCCTCCCTCTACTCGTCAAGCCAAACCCAGTGTCGATGTCACCACCAAAATGACATTGGGTGTCGAGCACGTACAGTTCCCGCACGTTAATGACAAACCGTGGGGTGAGTGTGTACAGCAAAACAGTGACAAAAATTTCGGAAAGTAGTAAGCCCGATCCCTGGCCCTGGGTGATGCTGCTCTGGAAATTGAAAAGCGCGTTGATGAGACTAACGGCAAGGGTGCTGATCATGGCGTGTTGTTCAATGAGTTCGCTAGGCTGATAGAAGAACAAAACGGGGGGACGTACGCGAGGAAATAGAAAACACTATCTCTAGTGATGAGACTAATGTATCTGTTCATCTGCCATTTCCTCGACGTTCGATAAATCTGTAGCGAGTCCCTCACGAACTTGACCACCACAAAGATGTACAAGACAGCGCCGAAAATGCACTGGATAATCGTTATTGCAATAATCCACGCTTGTGTGCTGAGCAGAATGCTGCAAACCATAAGGTCGGGAAGTTGGACAACTGACACTGGGGATCAGAGTCTGACGAAGGACGCCTCAAATCAGTCGACTTTGTTACACACGTACCTGTAGTAAAGTCTGAATCGGTGTAGATGCCGGCGCTGACGAGAAGAACGACCCCTTGCGTGACGTACATCACAAGCAGAACACCCAGGACGATCTTTGATTGATTGTACATCGCATAAACGCGGAGAATCATTACCACTCCAATCATCATGGTCAGGTTTCATTGAGGCGCGGAGGATGGCGAACGCTCACCGTCAACCGCCATCCGGAAAGTCGCGTAAGCCCAATTGTTTAGAACATAAACTATATAGCCTAAAAAATATGTAAATTCACCCCGAATCCGAGAATGTCCGCCCGGAAACGCTCACAGCTATCACAGTGTCAATACTTGGAGGTTCCCAAGTGCGGAACTGTGTACTTACATCTAATATCACTCGGGGTGTTTGGAGGATGCTGTTATGTGATTGACGAGATACGGATGATGAATGTCGCACCTTTACTGGACCTGGTATGAAAGTAGTGCCACCTTCGTGTATACTTTGTTAATTTAATCTACTACAACCAGATAACTTGAACACACCGAATGCTGTGATTCTTATGGATAGAATTGCAGTCAATATTTGACACGAACTTTTACGCGGCATTAACTCACAGGGCGGAAAGACAACCCACATAACGAACCTAATATACGTATGAGGTTTAATATCGCTGTGAAGCAGTCGAATGGCAGGATACTCACAAGAAGAAACAGAGTAGACACAATCGTCCATGGTCTTTTCTATAACAGGTAGCATACTATTAGATATATGACACTCCCTTGGAGAGATAGCGATTACAAACCCATATGTAAGCTACTTAACAAAATCGTCAGGTGGAAGAAAAAAAAAAGAATGCCGAACACTGGCATGCTGCTATGTACTTACCTCATTCGAAATGGTGAGGACTAAAGACATGGTCACACGGCATAGAGACAAAACCGAAATGGATAACGTACAGTAATCATAAATAACTGCAGTCGCAATCACGACTAGAGAAGTCAATGAGAATTCGGACTTCAATCAACCACAAGTGTAAGTGACCAACGGGAAACATAGTCATTCAATTGTAGAAATGTCAAAGCTGACTGCACATCGGAAGACATGGTCCGTGTGTGTGAACAGGGCAAACGCGGGCGAGGAGTGGTGTCGGCAGCAATGAATAGCAATAAAGAAGAGGTGGTGTAGCGATCGAGGCAGCGAGGAGGCTCTGAATGGTGTGAAATAAATACTGCGGAATGTATCAGCAGGACGCCAGCACAGGATGGTGAATACAAATACAATGCCTTATCACTGCACTGTCGTGTGCCTTGTACGGTGCCATACAGACACACGATTGGTTTACATCCTTCTGTGATGTTACGAGAGGCCAATGCGAGCCACATAGCTATAAAAAAGCCTGCTTGATATGACCGTGCAGGTTTGCTGAGCTGAAGTGATGCAGTTAATTGTAATGTGCAAAACCCGATCAATGGCCGTATGTGCAAAACGGATGTGATGGTCGTACCTTTGCGCCGCAGCATGCTTGTGACCCCGATGGTCTAGGCACGCATCCACTAGTACTCACTTCCGAGGAGTGTAGTGTTGGCTTTCGAGAATGTGTGACCTTCGAGAACCACAAAGGTCCTCTGATTTGGACATCTTGCAGCCAAGGGATGTCCGCCGAGTGTCAGAACTTCGTGCCGCGGCATGGCAGCGCTTACTACGCCAACGGATCATTAAAATTGGCATGGGGTAATCAAGGTAATTTAAGGAACCTAGCCCTGAGAATTATGTTTGACCTTCAAGAGCCACAGTGTTGGATGTCCTGCCACCAGTAGATGGTGGTGTCGGATCCAGCGTCGTTTTTTCGGCGTAAACATAAACAAAGACCGACCACCGACTCGGAGAACTTGTATACACCGCTCTCAATTATCTTTCCAAGGCTTAATGCACCCCACAGAATCGGATATGAACCTTTCACTCCACATACGAATTGAATACGGAATACATATCCCGTGCCGGTTGGGTTGGAATTACTGGGACTCGAGAGTATATAGTATCATCACCAATACCTCACCTATTACTGCTTTCCGCCCTCTCCTCTACAATAGCTGTCCCTTCCCCATCCTCCAACGCCCTTGTTGCTCTCGCTTCCACGAAAGCAACAGTGTCAATTGTCGTCGACCCTCCCACACCGCGCGCCCCTCCG
Source organism: Boletus aff. mottiae (assembly GCA_038093895.1). NCBI lineage: Eukaryota > Fungi > Basidiomycota > Agaricomycetes > Boletales > Boletaceae > Boletus > Boletus aff. mottiae. Next base: position 2,776 of record JBBPTD010000673.1, read on the forward strand.
TTCATCAAGCCAAACCCCGTGTCGATGCTACCATTCAAATGACCGTGCGAGTCGAGCGTGTACAGCTCCCGTACGTTGATGACGAATCGCGGGGTGAGGGTGTACAGCAAAACATCGGCGATAGCTATGGCCAGTTGTGTGCCCGATCGCTGGCGAATGCTGCTCTGGGTATTGGAAAGGACGGTGGTGAGAGCGTAGAAGAGGGTGCTGATCATGGTGTATTGTTCAATGAGCTCCATATGCCGGTAGAAAAAAAAAAGACGGGGAGACGTACGCGAGGAAATAGAAAAGACCATCTCTAGTCAGGATTCTAATGTACCTATTCAGCTGCCATACCCTCGTCGCTTGATACATCTGTACCGAGTTCCTCATAAACTGGGCCACCGCCAAGATGCACAAGGCAGTGCCAAGAATGCACTGGATGGTCGCGGCCGCAATGTTCCACGTTTGTGTGCTGAGTACGATGCGGCAAACTGCGATGTCGGGAATTTGAGAAATCGATGCTAGAGGGAAGAATCTTGTAAAGGACGCCGTGGATCAGTCAACTTTGTTCGAGGCGTACCTTTATCGTAGTTTGGATCGCTGTAAAAGCCACCGCCAACGAAGAGAATGACCACCTCTGTGAGGTACATCACAAGAAGAACACTCAGGATAATCTTTGACCGATTGTACATCGCATACACGCGAAGAATCATCACCACTCCGATCTCAATGGTCAGTTTTCGCCGAGGTGTAGGGGATGGCAAACACAAACACTCACTATCAGCAGCCATGTAGAATATCGCATGAGCCCAACCGTTTAGAACATAAATTATGTAGCCTCGAAAGTATGCGAATTTAGCTCCGGTTCGGGGATGGTCGTTGGAAATGCTCACAGCTATTACACAGTGTGAATACTTGGGGGCTTCGAGTGTGGAGCGGAGTACTTACGTCTAATGTCATTCGACGTGTTTGCGGTCTGCGGTGAGAGCGACAAGAACTCGGATGACGAATGTCGCACCTTCACCGGGCCCGGTATAAACGCACTGCCGACTTCATGTGCGTTTTGTCAGTTTAATCTATTGCAATCTGACATCATGACCGTACCGAACGCTGTAACGCTTCGGAACAGATTTGACGTCAATTCTTGACACACATTCTAGCCGGTATTATTAACTCACAGGGCAGAAAAACAGCCTACATAACGAATCTAAAATATGAAGTTTAGCATGCATTGCGAAGCAGTCGAACGCCAGGAGACTCACGAGAAGGAACAGCGTAGACACCCTCGTCCAGGGTCTCTGCTGGTAACGGGTATTATATATGAGGCCTCCTTGGAAGGATGTTGATTACAAACCCAAATATAAGTTACCTAGGAAAATCGTCAGCTGAAATTTAAAAAATCTGAATACCGAACGCTACACGATACTACCTCGTTCGAAATGGTGAGGCCTAAAGAACGTGGTGGTTACACCTGCATGGTGGAACGAAAATAAAAAACAGATAACCTACAGTAATCATAAATAACTGCAGTTGCGATCCCGACTACAATGTATAAGGAGAATCAGATTTGAATCAACAACAAGCGTAAATGGCCAACGGGTGAAATAGTCATTTAATTGTAGCAGCGCCAGGACTGACTGCACCGAAGACATGATCCGTGGATGTAAACGGGGCAAACACGAGCGAGCGGCGGTAAGGCGATGTACCATTTAGGCCTTATGGCTTTCGGAATAAATACTGTCCGGATGTATCAGGCACATGCTAGTACACAATGTTGAACACGGATGCAATACCTTACCATCAAGTTGGGCACATTAGTATGCCCTTCGCCGTGCTGTGCAGACACATGATCGGTTTCCATCGTTCGATGATGGTAAGGAGAGCTGATGCTGAACTGGATAATGGAACCCCGAACGTTGAGGGCTGTCGAGGTTGCGGCAGAACGACGAATCGGAGGCAGACCACGAGAGACAAGATATACCTCAGTAATGCACATGGTGTGGGATTCGATGTCTGATTTCAGCATCCCAAACAACAATCTATGTATTAATGCCGTGGCAAGTGCAAAAATAATATGATGGTCAAGATGGGAGCTACACCAATGATTAAGATTGGCACGGTGTGACCTACTTACATTGCTCCTGAAGAGCCTGGCTTCAACGAGAACTAGGTGTAACCTTCGAAGACCATAGCATTTGCTACCTTTAACATCAAGTTGTCGAACGTAAAGTTGTAACTGCATGTGGTGGGTTGACATCGCCGGTCTGTGACCAAGCAATCATCGGAACAGTCCGACTCGGCCCTACTAGCTCTCTGATATCTTCCCAATCAGGCCTGAGTGTGAACCTTCTCCAACAGAATGAGGTACTGAATATTGAATGCCAGACAGCTACATTACAAAAAATTCACATTTACTGCCCATGTGACATAGGAGGCCAGGTATGTTAGCCCTGGTAAGGGTCTACTGCGGATCTCTCTGGACGGATGACGATGCTGTTCTCTGTGGTCCAGACATCTACACTGGATTGAAGCATGCATCCATGGTTGGTGCGGGCTACGCATCAGTTTCATGGAGAGGCAATCCAGCATGTTACCATGGTGGGATGTAGTAAACGTAGTAGCAGGCGTGGTGGAAGTGGGAGTAAATGGAGTGGTAGCGGCGCTCGAGGCAAGGGAGAACGTTGTGGACTGGTGCGAGGGTGGTATAGGTGCGGGATATAATCCAAATTCGTGAGTGTCCAGTGATCAATAAGTATTGAGGGTATACAGCATGCTTTGAAAAAGCCGTCAAGTTTCCCTGTTACCCTCCAACACTTGAATGCAACTTAATCGGGAACTAGTCCATCTTCGATGCGTGGTGGACGTGCATGATCAGCTTTTTTTTCTCTCCTCAGGACTATCACTCAGCCTTTGCTCGCCATCAATCAATGGCGGTCAAGTTCTTTCTGGATGTTCCTCGTGTGGGTAACAATCCAGTACAAGCGAAGAGTAACACGTTGGTTCGCCCCCGAGCCTGTCTAAAGAATTAGCATATTGTAGGATCGCATCCTTTGTTCCACATCGAAGCGCTTCCGCCTTCTCGCATTTCTTGAGTTGGACTAGGCAGCACCTCTACAAACCCGATCCAAGTTCCGTTTGACTCGCCCGAGTCCCAGGCATCTAGTTTCATACAGACCTGTCATGCTGTTGTCTAACTTACAAGCCGCCAGGTCCCTCAGCATTCGCCACAGTGAAAATCGGGCGAAGTCTCACCGTGAAATCACTGCGTGACAGGCTCCACAATTCCAGCTAGACTGAAGCTTCTTCTTGCAATACAGGCGCAGGATGGGTTGGGATGTCTGCATAGATCAAAGAATTAAACGACGAGAACGTCAGAATATCTGGATGAAGGTGCGAAGGGACCAGGTTAAGAATGTCCACGAGCTATTATTACTTGGGTGACGAGACTTTGGAATCTGGTGGAATGCTTGAGACATATGGCTATTGAAGTTCAAAGTTCAGATCTAGATGGGAATTGGAAACAAAGTTGCGAGGACAAGTGCGGTAAAGTTGTTGTGTTTGGCTTTTGTTTTGTTGTCGTCAAGTTGGTCTCACATCATGGCGGTTGCGATGAGGGATGTCAACCGCGTGCCACTGATGGATCAACAACAATGTACCCAATGCTACCCAACCCTTGCTGAGCGCGCTACTAGTAACGTTAAATACTCAACTTACGTCTGTCCTGCCAGCATTCTCTTTCCAGCCCGTTCTTCACAACCGTTCACTCAATGCATGACCACAGCGTATGTCCCAACCCGGCCTTCAGTTGGGTGTGTTTTTAAGCAGAGTTTTACAGGAAGCAGGTCTTCAAGAAGTCGAGGTCGACCAGCGAGCGTTAGTGAATATCCTCTCTCGTTACCCCGGAGAATTCGATGGTACGCTATTTTCCAAATCCTGGTGTTGTAACCCGTCTAACTTGCAACACAAGTACTCCGTGAACTGATTCAAAATGCTGACGATGCTGAAGCGCCTACTGTCGAGGTACACTTCCAGACGGGTGAGCTCGAGAAGCCTCAATCTACTGCCGAGTCCATCAGGAAGCTAAATGTAAGTGATGATCGTGAATCAGGCAGTCGGTTCAACCCTCACTTGACACCAGGTACGCAAGTGGATCATCAGGAATGAAGGCAGTTTAAGAGAGAGTGACTGGAAGAGGCTTGGGAAAATAGGTATATCCATTCACATATCTGGGAGCGCAGTCTCACTCATGGGATCAGCGGCGGGCAACAACGACGCAACAAAGGTTGGCGCTTTTGGGGTCGGTGGGTATCTCTCTGTTGCCCAGTGGTTCTGGAAGGCTGATTCTTCCTCCAGGATTTTATAGTGTCCTGAGTAAATCAGATCGACCGATCGTAAAGTCTGGTGGTAAATAGGTTTTCTCTATCACGAGTTAGGCACAGCCATATTCATTCATGTGTATGTCCAGGCAAATCACTGCAGTTTTGCAGGAAGAAAGATGGAAAGGTTAGTGCCCGTCTTCCTTATGAATTATTCTGACTATCGAAAACCAGCTCTGCAACCAGTTTGCTGATTGTTCAACGGATTCATGGACCTCGGTTGAACTCGAGTTGCGGGATCCAGAACCATTGCCTGGGCTCGCCGATCTCACGAGATTCCTGGTCTCTTCCGTAGCTTTTCTGACTAACATTCATACCGTCGCCATTTTTCTCGATGACCAAAGGCTTGTGCATATACAAAAAGAATCTCGCGAATCACCGGTTGACACACCCATTTCCCAACACCTGATGCGGACCACCGCGTCCATCTTGACCATAGAATCCATACAGCGTATTGGTAAGGCGACGGTAGTTGCCTTTGGCCATCTCTGACCTTGCCTAGTCCAAAGGATCACAATTGACACTGCAGAATGGGCATTCGCCTCCGGTTCGACGTCTTCGTTGTTGTCCCAAGTTAATACTGTCGACTGTCTGGCTGAGCTCTCTGGCTATCCCGTAGAAGATCATTCAATGTCTACCTCAAGCACCGAGGTTATGTGGCAGGAGAATGCCATCACGTACGACTTGTATACGGCAACGACGCGTGTCAATCTGCAGCCAGACTCGGAGATGAAGAGAGGTGTGGAATCGAGCATGAAATCACTTCCATCTTCCTTTAAATGCAAAGCTGTATACGTAAGGATACTTTGTTGTAACAGTTCGCTACTGTTGACCATTTTTCGTGCTAGCTTAATTCTGAACAGTCTGATCGCTTGGTCTGCATCAACAAGTCGCATTTGCCCAAGACAAAACATCTTGCACGCCTTCTCTTTGGCCCACACGGTATCGTTCCCGAGAACAGGTATGTACCTTCTGTTCATTGTTTGGCGCATTTTCACATCTCGCTATCAAACCTGAACAGCGGTCGCCTCTTCATAGTGAGGGTTTTCGTTCCGAGTTTGACATTCCTCTACATTTCATATCCAGGGCCAGAGTACCAACCAAACAACGGGCATTGGACTACACGTTTCTGCACACTTCTTACCCACCATGGAACGTGGCTCGATTGATTTGGCGTAAGCACATTACGTACCGGTACATCGCGATTCTTACTGGCCATTTGCTCAGGAATGGACAGGTCGCAGGTGTGTATTCAAGTCGTCAATGCATTTTGAGTGTCTTGTTTAATGTTGTCAATAGCTTGGAACAAAGAAGTTCTTTGGGTCAGCGGTTTTCTGGCACGCATAATCTATGAGGAAGAAATGCACGTCGCCGCTGGATTCAAAGGTGAACTTGCTACGCAACTCGGTTTACGCACGATGGCGCGTTTCTTTTTTAGGCCTACTTTCCCGCATAGCGAAGTGTCACAGATCTTGCAAGATGCTTTCTTCTCTTGCAGCCACGAGCCCAAGTTGCCATTTCCAGTTGTGTCCAACGTTGGGATTTCGGATGCGTCGGACCCACAGTTCCGCATAAGCAACAAAGACCTATTGTTCCTGAAGAGATATCTGGTACTTCACGAGGAAATCGAGCAACACCAACATTCCGAGATCGTTACCCGCTACAAAATTCAAAAGTTCAGCTCTGGAGATATCATAGAAGGGTTTGCGTCTGGAGTCACCCAGGACGTGATGAAAGCATTCTTTGCTTGGTGGGAGGAAGCCAATAGGGATTCACTATGGTCTGTTGTGGCCAAGGCGAAATTTTGCAAGAAGTTTGCCTCCCGCGGCGTTCTACTCTCTAGCGACGGAGCCAAGACTGCTCTCAAGAACATCAAGTACTTTACGTTCTTCCCGCTGCCCGGTGACCTCTCTCCTCCGGACAATATCTACGTCGACATCACGTCGGGTGTGCCCAGCAGGGTGGCCCTCGAGTGTTTCGGTTGGGCGCAACTCTCACTGCTCGGTTGGCTTGAATACGCTTGTGCCCATGCACGTGCCTCAAATGGGGACCCGGACGTGGGCCGCCATATCTTACGCGTCCTAGTTCAATTCGCGCTTGTGGAGGAGCTGAGTCTACCACAGTGGAATCGAGTCGCTGACCTCGTGAAGGATATAAAGTGTATATCCACTAATATGGGCCTGCGGGTGCCAGCTGAATCATACTTTGACGAGGCTGACATTTGCCGGGAACTTCCGGTCGCGAAAGAGGAGGATTTCGGGGACGTTCCAGTGACCTACGTTGCAGACCCAGGTGGTTTTCGGTATATGCCAGTAACAGCCAGCCCGCAGCACATACGAAAGGTGTTGATCTCACTTGGCGTGCGTAAAACGATGGAATGGACGGAAATGATTGACAGGTATGTCCAATGGGCATGGGTTGCTTCTGTTCCGCCGTGACACATTCTGTAGGTTAGAGACCGCCGCCTCAGAAGATTCCAATGATCGCCTTCTACGATTTTTGGTATTTGCTTATCGGGGGAAGCTGACGGATGGGCGGATCAACGACTTGAAGAGGAAGAGAGTTTTCTATTCCCAGAATCATGGTCGCGTATCAGCGGCTGAATTGCATTTCCCCAGTGAAGATATGCACAAACTCGGACTCCCGACCCTCACGTTACCACGCAACAGCATAGCTTCTCTACAAAATACTGTCGATCCCTCGATCCCAATGGAACCGTTCATTGAATCTCTGGGCATCCAGAGATATCCGACCCTCAGCACAATAATTGGCCGAGCTGCATCGAACAAACCGGAGGTTCAGCAGCCCGCACTCCAGTACCTCCTGTCGAATCTCCAGACGCGCTACGATGACTACAAACCTGATGACTTTGCTGATGTTGCCTTTATCCCAACGATAAACGGGTCGCTTGCCCGTCCGAACGAGGTAGTGCAGCGTATAGCCTTGCCGCCTCAAATAGCTAACTTTGCTATAGGTGTTCGCATCGTCTGTGTGGGAGAAACTAGGCTTCAAGCAAGCTTCCGAGACCTTGCATCGCGACTTTTCAAGACTGGGTGTCAAGGATGATCCCTCTGTTGACGTGATTATCGAATATCTCAAGACTTCAGAACGCACATTACCAGACCTAGAAACCGCCAAAATCTGGTTCGAGCATTTGTCCTTATATGGGAGTACGTGTGTCCTGCATTATGTGCCTGGGCATTACTTTCAGGCTGATGGTGATTATGAAGAATTCCCGATTCTGAAGCTGCGCGAACGATTTTCGACAATCCCCTTCGTACTTGCAAAGAGCCCGGGGCCTTCGTCTTCCGAACCGTCATCTATCACGTATTTCCCTCCAAAAGACTGTTTTATCGCATCACCTGACATGAAGGAACATTACCGCAACATCTTTCCAATTGTCGATTTCGGTCAGACTGGGAATAGTTTCCTAGAATCCTGTTGTGCCAAAAAGTCACCCGATGCATCAGATATGGCCCGTAAGATAGTAGAGGACCCCCGGAAATACCTTACAGCCCTTGGGAACGACACCAAACTGTGAGTCGATTGTTTGCAATGTATGCGGTGATTCATACTTCTCCAGGTATCTCGAGGACTTGCGTACGGTGGCCTTACGACTCGATTCGATATCTGAGGATGATAAGAAAGCCATGCAGGGAGCCCCAATGTTTCTTGCTTTTCGACAGTACATGGACGGGAGCGAGCTTTTACCAGCCCACAAAGTAGTCATTGGTGACTGGGAAAGCCGCGACTTTGGTGACACAGTCTTCTTGGCCCCCAAAGACGATGTCATTGAAAGTAAGTGTCTTAGTTCTAGTGCCCGTCGTCCATTAAGTTAGCTTTGTCAGAAATGTACCACAAAATGGGTTCACAATTTCTTGGGACGTACGTGAAGTATAAGATCGTCCATGCAGGCACCGATGACAAGTATAACCTACCATTCCACCGTGACCAAGTTATCCAGTGTATCAGACGCTTTATGCGCCAGCGTGACAAGAGTGAGAGGACTGGCGTTGCGTTTTACGATGAGGGCTCAACAGTCGATTTTCGGGTGAGGGCCTGCAAGACCCTCACAATGAAGAAGACATTCGCACCACCATTCGGCGTCTTGGCTGACAGCATAGTTGCGAGGAGCAGGGAGACTCAACCCATCCAAGTCAAGGCAGGCTTCGAGTTTGGCGAATTGTACATCCTTTGGGTAGTCAAAGGCTTTGGTGATTCGGTAGGCCTGCGCAATGAGTACGTGCTTTCCCTTTGTTGTCACACTTGCTAACTTCGCAAAGCATCGCTGTGGCACTTTGTCGTGTCCTGCTCACAAGTTTCGGTCCCAATGATGTGCTGCTCCTGGCCTCATTAATTGCAATGGATGACAAGAGCCTCGAAAGCTACTATGGCAGTGAGATGAAGCCTGAATTGCTGAGTGCTCCTGCTGTGCAAGGTAACATTGTTGATGGAGTGTTTCGATCTGATTAGAATCAGTTCCTCACAGTGAAGCCCAAGAACAAGGTTCAAGTTAAACTCCCCATACCTTCACATCTGGTAAAGCTGTTTCGAGTACCCAAATTGAAGCCTTTGAGGTTTTCCAGCCAGAAAACAACATGTTCAGAAGAAGGTAGATCATTGATGCTCTTTTTCAAGTTCTGATGTTTTATTGGAGTTCTTGTTTATAGATGTGGAAAAAGCAATGTCATTGTGGGGTAGCTTAGATCCAAATGGCCAGCCCCCTGATTTTAGTGCACCCTGTCAACCAAGCCCTCCTAGTCCCAAGAAGCACAGCAGCCATTGCAAACAGGCCCATACCATGGTGTTGGAAGAGAGAGGTTAAATCTTTTAATCTTGCTTTTCGAGTCTTCATCTGCTGACTAAAATCAAATTCTAGCAAATTTACAAGATGAAAGTACACAAATCAAGTGTTTCTTAGCAAGTGAGTATCTATGAGAACAATCTGATCTAGCTAATCAAACCAACTTGAGTAGGAGATGCAAAGTGTCAACAGCCACCACAGCCTGTCCTCCAGAAATTTGCCCAGCTCATTTCAGGCTTGACCCATGTATTTGGTCAAGATGCTTCTAGAACTTGCTATATTTTTTGGAAAGACACAGATGAAGCTCTGATGGCCTTCAATAGGGATCAGAGGTATATCTTTTTCAACCTTGCACATTACTACAGATTCTGTGAGTACTTTTCTTTGCAATGTTCTCGAGATGTATTTTAATCATGGCCCAAGTCTACAATAGTGGTGTCGAAGAGAAGAATGTAATCACTGAGTGGTAAGTTGAGCAAATATTCCAGTGCAAAATATTAACTCTGGCTGAACAGGTTTCTGATCATGGCCCATGAGATTGCTCACAATGTAACATTGGACCATGATGAATACCATGGATCACTTTGTTCGAGGATTGCAGTCACTTATCTTCCCAGGTTACATGAGCACTTCAAATGTTTTTCTGGATCCCTAAAGTAGCAATGTAGCAATAGCCTTGATATTATGAGAGTTACGTATATGGTGCTCGGAGGGCCTTTGGTTTTTGGCATGTACTTCACCCTCAAGGTATCCAAAGAAAAAATTACTTCGTCCAGGAGGTCCAGAAGTAGCTGGCACCACCAACGAATGAATAAATACAAGGAATGGCAACGGGTGTTGCACGTCGACCCCATCTTACAATTACACAACCTAAATCCATGGGCTATTACTATTCGGATTCGAGAATCGGAGGCTGGGGTCGCTATCCACAAACAGGTGCTTCTTCCACGTCCGAATCACTGATTTGCAATAGCTCAATAAGTCCACTGTGCCGGTAGAAATAAGAAATAAGACAGGGGACGTACGCAAGGAAATAGAAAAGACCATCTCTCGTCAGGAGATTAACATATCCCTATCTATTTACTTGCAACTTCCTCGTCGCTTGATACATCTGTAGCGAGTCCCACACGAACTTGGCTACCAAGGCGCACAGCGCAACGCCGAGAATGCACTGAATGGTCGCGAGCGCAATGTTCCAAGACGAGGTGGTGAGCACGATGCTGCAAACGGTAATGTCGAGGACCCGAGTACTAATCAACACTAGAGGGCAGAGCCGCATAAAGGACACCGTATGTCAGTCGATCTCGTTTGAGACGTACCAGTAGCATACTTTGGATCGATGTAGATGCTGGCGCGAATGATCACCTCCGTGATGGACATCACAAATAGAACACCCAGGATAACTTTTGACCGATTGTACATCGCATACACACGGAGAACCATTACCACTCTAATCATCATCGTCAGACTCCATCGAGGCGTGGAGAACGGAAAACACTCACATTCGGCCGCCATCCGAATGGTCGTTCGAAAACACTTACAGCTATTACAATGCCAATAGTTCGGGGGCTCTCAGATGCGGAGCTAGGTACTTACGTCTAATACCATTTGAGCAAACACGATGTGAAAGATCAACCAGAGACCAAAAAGGTCGAAATCAAAATCGAAAGACCCAAAATGGAAGGACGTCTGGAAAATGGAAAGACAGCCAGCGACCGGCGATCAGACCGGCGGGTCCTATATGTCGATGGGTAGGGACAAACCGAAAACAGATAGCCAATAATTTTGTCCACGCTCGAGTAGTGTTAACTCTTTGCATGTTTTGCGTCGAAGCGCCTTCCACCTTCTCGTATTCCGTGAGCAAGCAGGAAACACTTTCACAAATATCATTCGGTATTCCCTCTGACTTGTCCGAGCCGCAGGTATCTAGTTTCATACGGTCCCCGTCCATGCTTCTGCCAAGCTCACAAGCCGTCTTCCTTAGTATTCGCCACGGGGAAAGTTTGGCATTGTCCTCACCGTGAAATCACTGCGCAGTCCTAGCTAGTTTGAAGCTTCTTCGTTCTTGTGATACAGCCTAGATGGGTTGGGATGTCCGCGTAAATCGAACGGTAGAAAAATCGGAATGTCGGAATGAAAGTGCGAAGGGACCAGGCTCAGATCCTGTACATGCGACCTGGTTGACGAGAGTTTGGAGTCTGATGGAATCCTCGAGCAATCGTTGTTTGAGTGTCGTTGTGTTGGTGTACTACCGCAGCCTAGACGAGAGTCGTCTGTACTCTAGCAGCGGTCGTCGCCAGTGGCGTAATAAGGACGTCGACCCGATCGTCTCTGAAATTACGTACGAAGCAACACCAGGATACAATGACCCTGACGACTGTTGACTCTGCCCAACTCCATGGTTAAGAAATGAACAGTGGCGCATGACTTCTTCACGCTTCTATCATCATTACGATGGAGACTCACAACTACGCGCATCATGCGAGGGCGAAGTTATAGTTGACTCGCTGATCTAGTTGATGAGTTGAGCCGCCATGCCCTTTAATGGAAGCCTTCTTGAACCGCCATGACGTTTAAATTGACAGCAGCAACCCGCAACGCGTGTTTTATAGCGCCTCGTGCTATTCCTCTCGGCCCTCGCTCACTTGAATTGCTCAGTGCCTTCAAACAGCCCACATACTCGTCATGGATCCGAGTCCGCTCAGTCTGACTCCAAAAATGCGGTAAGATACCCTCTTTCAAATCACTGGCATCGTTGACGCGATTCATCGGTTGCGACGTGGTCACACAGAGCAGCGTTGGAGCGATACGGGCGCGAGAAGAACACTACCGGGCCACGTCCCAAGGAGACCGTACGCGAGCAAGTCCGAGCACGACTCAGCTTGGCTGTCGGAGGGACGATCATGCAATCTATCAGTGCTTCTCTTAGCAAAGGAACGCTTAAAAGCGCACCGCTGCTCGACCCGCCCATCGCGACGGGCTTGACAGAGTCCGTCAACAAAATCTACGATATTGTATTGAAACATGGGCCAGTGTCGCGCGAGGAATGGGGACAAGTAAGATATGCATTTCCTTTTCGCTTATGACATCACGTCCTAGGGGGGCATCGTAACACATTTATACACGACAGCTTCCGGCGCTTTTCCGGCGCGTTCGTCATCTGCTCCGAGTCTATTACGACACGGTATTCACCCATCGCAAAACCGTCGAGTTCAAATTCTGCGACATGAAGGATATGAGCGACGTCGGCCTCAAACTCCACGAATGTGGTCTTTTCTTGCAGCTGAGCCCAGGCAGGCTCAGCGCGTGTCTCTCCAGCGCCCCAGACCTAGAGACCATTATCCTCGACGATTCCATCGATCTCGGTCGATGGCGGCTCGAAGCGGCCGCCATCGAACAAGCCGTCAAGGCTGATCCCGAAGCCGACGACGACGATCGCGAACGCGCGCTTGAGCTCGAAGACAACTCGGGCAACGACTTGCCGCGTACCAACTTTCCTTTTTCCTTGGCGACGTACTCGTCGCTTTCTCGATCAACCCGGTCAATGACAACAAGGACAAGGCGCGGCAGACAAAGGCGATGGGGCGGCTCGTCATGATGAGCACGACGCCACTGTATCGGCTTGCGTTTGGTGATGCGTTGACGGACGCGATGCGACCCGTGTATTGGACCCCCAAGGTGCTCGTCAGGTTTTCGCATGCAGGCAGCTTGCCAGCGCTGGTCGAGGACTGGGTAAGTCAACCAAAACGTTCTTTACCGAAACGTCATCGTGATAACATGCGAGAAAAATAAATAAAGGCGGAGAGTACCCTCAAAGACGGCCTCTGCAAGACAGCCATGGAGAAACTCCCCGCAAAAGCCTGGGCGCATCAAACCCCCGAGTCGCTACTGGGGATCATGCGTGGCCTGATCCGCAAGTTGGAATTCGAGGGAGACGACTTTGCGGTGAGTTGACCCAAGACGTACTGGCCACTTCCTGTTGATTCTGAGCGTCGCATCTCATCCTGACGTGACGTCTTCGCACAGGAAACACCCATCTTTGTAAACATCCTGCACCAAATCTACTCTCGATACGGTCTCGAACCATTCGAACGCGCAAGCCACCTCTCAGATTTTGAAATCATCTTTTACTTTCTCCACCGCCGTCTGAGCAAAAAACCCGAAAAATTCCAGTCCGCGCACGAGTGGCTACCATTGCTCAAAAAGTATCGCAACGTGCCCAACGCGACGCGGAAACGGCATGGGTGGATGATTATGACCATATCGGGTCGGTGGGATCTGTTGGCGATGTGTGGGTATGGGTGTGGGTATGCGGAGTGTCCAGAGACGAGCGCCTTGTTGAGGCTCAAGGAGGCCCGGGTTCGCGGGAAAAGAGATCCTGTGGTCGAGGATCGGTTGTTCCAATGGGGAGGGGCAAGTAAAGCGTGTGCTCGGTGAGTTCGGATGTCGATGTCAACATTCACTGGTGCTTATCTGTATCTACAATCTATGCGTGTTTTAGGTGCAAGGCAGTCTCTTACTGTGGGGCAGCTTGCCAAAAAGCAGATTGGAAGAGGCACAAGTCCGAGTGCGCAGCTGAAGCGGCAAAGAACAAGAACGAGGAAATTTAGCTCCACACATCCAATGTACCTAGTGAACATTACATGACTCCATATACTTCTTGCTATAGCCCATCTATCAATCCATATATAGTTCCTTCATGTTGGATGAGCAAGTCTGTGATACTTGTCCAACTCTTGCGGGCCTCATAGGCCTCATCAACGACCGGGACTCTATCATTGACACTAGTTATAAATGCAGCGCATACAAAGGAGGCTCCATCGTACGCTCATTCGCGTATAATAAATAGTAAGCTGCATACATGTTTACAAGGAGAAATCGTCCGAACAGATTGTGGCAAAGCGATGTAAAAAGTAGGTATCCCTGATAAGGCTCATACTCTTGACGCGTCCCGATCCTCTACCCAGTGGGTCGGCATCGGTATGCTCGGGCCATCATAGTCAGAAAACGGGTCGCTCGCCTTTGCATCCTTATCCATCCCAGTCGAGAGATATGATCCGCGCTTGTATTCTGGTGGCTTGCTGTCGGTGGGAGGAGGGCCAGGTGGTGGTGCGTAGACTGGGGTGTAAGAACTCCCATCATACGGTGGATTGTAGTGAGTGGGATAGCCATCCTGGCGTGCCGAGCCAGATGGTAAGCGAGACGCGTTGGCGGGGCTACTGGGGTCAAGCACTTGTCGGTAATACGCGAATGCGATGGAAGTGAATAACAATCCAAGGACTGGTCCGAGGATGATGAGAACATGGTGCATGTCAAATAAAACACTACTTACCGATCCCGAAAATAACGGCTATGATCTCCACCCAGGAATCGTGGTTCCACTCATTGTTACAGTCTAGTACGTGTTACATTATTGGCAGGGAAAAGTACATATCAGAGACTTACATTCCGCAGCCTCAACGGCGTTGAGACTAGTCGACGGATTTGAACCCCAAATCCCAAATACCTGGCAAGGAGGGTATCAGCCACAGCGAGTACAAGTAGCCTCAGACACCGACCGAGTTAATGGATCCAGTTTGTGCAAGGATTGTGCACTCTGTGAGCAAATCAGACTACCGTGATGGTGAGCGACAACGACCTATCGACGAGGGCCGACATGCCTTGAATACAAAGTGGGTGACGACCCTCATGAATCCGACTCCAGCCACTAGCAGCGTACTCAATGCACATAGGAATGCATATATCTTGACCAGGGTAAATCGTTGCTAGACCGTCAAGTCAAGACTCGACGTCCCTGATAAGTCATGCTGGAACCTACCAGTACCGCAGCCACAATCCCAAACGTTTGGAATGCACATGCGGCTGCATACATCACTCCTTGTGCGATTGCCAACGGGGCAAGCTTTGGTAAGCCATCTGAAACAAACATGTGTCATTCACGAGCACGTGGGTTCAATGCGCAACCTTACCACTGTCGGCAAGTTTCAGTGCCTTGAAAGATGACACCTAGAGATAGATCTTTGGTCAAGACAGAGACAATTTAAAGGGTCGAGTGCAACACGTCTATGACGTACGGTCCTGAAATGAAAATTCCAATGTTGAGCGTTTGGTTCCCTACAAATGACAGATGCTTACCATGCTAGAGCCCACAGGGCCGTGATAACGGATACTATATTAGTGGACGATGAGTATATCCTCGTAAACACAGACGGTGCGACGTACTTGCAATGACGACGGGCCTCAGATTCCTCCCGTAGACCCGCGAAACATAGCGATACGCAGGGGGTGCGTCTACCACGGACCAATTATAGTCAGACCACGGAGCAGCACTTTGCAGCACTCACCGGTTGGCGGAGTTCTCTTGAAGGACATCTTTCAACGACTGCAAGTAAGGAAAAATGTGACCAGCAACGTTGGTGAGACAGATGAAGAGGTGCCAACCCCTGGACCGCACTGCGCAGCGTGTAGGGGGCAGCACAGGATTTTCGACGTCACGATTCCCACGCCATCTGACCCTAACCCAAGAAAATTAAATTACCTTGCTGAAGGCAAGGTCATTATGCCAACCAACTTCGTGTGTCAAAAAATCACCGATGTAAACAAAAGCTGACTAATGGATAAGTACATAAACGTAACTCGTCTCCCTCCATGTCTTCCCTCAATGCTCCTCATCTCATTCCTTGGTTTCGATTCTGGGATCGTGTATCGTGCTCGTATTTGATATCGCTTGGTCTACGGAACGTTTTGTTTATTTTTCGTATCAGACAAAGAGGAAATTTGTACTTGCTTGCCTGTTTCTTTGCATCAAAGTTTATTGTAAGTTGTGGTCACCCTTCATCAGCTCGTTCCCAAACTGCAGTGTAAAAAAAAGTGTATGTTGCTCTCACTACTTTTCGTACTACCTCGGTGACCACATTGTTCTTCAGATCTATGATTCAGTGTCATTTCCGTTCCACTTTTTTGTCTCCTTCATGCAATGACGGACCGGCATGAAGTGCAGTTTCGGTCCATGTATTCTCATTGTATTTCTATCTTTTTCCTTCTTTTTCCTTACTGTCATGTTTAGGGAGGGTGGGACCGTCATTACACGTACATACATAACTGTGCCATCCAAAAAAAAATACGACTCAGTCTGTTACTCAGCAAGGTACATCGTCGGCAGCGCCGACCCTAGT
>JBBPTD010000674.1:0-19103 GCA_038093895.1 Boletus aff. mottiae
GGACGGAGTTTCCCATCTTTCTTATTGACGAAAAAGAATGGTGAAGCTTGAGGGGAGTTTGAGGGTCGGATTTTTCCAGCGCAGAGGTTTTCGTCAAGGAAGTCTTCGGTGGCTTTCTGTTCATTGGGGGATAGGGGGTAGATTTTCCCAACTTTTGGTACGAAGGAGTCATCAAGATTAATCTCGTGATCATATGGGCGAGAGGGCGGAAGGTGATCTGCAGTTTCTTTAGAGAATACTGAGGAGTATTCCTTATATTTGGGAGGAAGTGAAACTGTGGGTTTAGCTTTCTCAGTGGCCATGGCAAGTTCAGTGGCGGTGGTGAGTTTCACAATGACTGGGGATCCTAGAGGAATAAAGCGGGATCCACAACAGATGATGTGATTAACAGTGTACACTTCTTTAGCTTGTTGACAAAACTGGGACTCAGTTTCATAGTTGAGGTATTCATAGAGGTGTGCATCATGTACTGTGTGAACATTAAGATGTCAAGGGGGTCGGGGAGGTTTTTCATGTGAAGGTGGGCAACTTCCCTAGCTCTTTCAAACTGGGTATGGAAGTGGGAGGCCTTCTCATACCATTCCTTGGTGGTGGTGGGGGGTGTCCATGGAGTAAATGCAGCACATTAGGGGTTCAGGAAGCCCAACAGAGAAGAATCCAATTAGGACATTTTCATCAGTAATGTTGGCAAGAGCGGCATTACTGATGAAGCTGGCGGTGTAAGCAGCGAGAGTGGGGAGGTATTCTCCCTTTTTCTTGGGATGGGGGTTTATGCAGGTGTTGGATAGCCAAGAGATGGCATTTGCAACAGTGTCTTTGAGTACAAAGGACTTTTTGAACGACTTGCAGAAGTTGGCGAAGGTTTCAAAGTGGATTGAGGTTGAGATAACTGCTTGCTGTCTGAAAGTGTTTGCCCAGACCAAGGCAGATCCTTTTGTCATGTAAGAGAGAGCAAAGGCAATTTGTTTGTCATTGGTATCATAGACCACTTCGTTTACTTTAAGGTAGAAACGAACAGTGTTCAGCCATTGGTTGGTGGTGTCTGGGGATCCATCGAAGGGTTCGGGGTTACCGAGGCGGAGTTTGGTGGGTTTAGTAGTCATGGGGGTAAGAGGCGGTGGTGAAGGGGGATTGAAGATTCGTCCGGTGAGGGTGATTGGCATAGGGGAAGGGGGAGTTGGGATGCAAGGGATGGAGAGAGAGGTGGAGAGCTGATGAGAGAGGTCTAAGGTATCGTCGTCCTCTTGTTGGGAGGGGAGGGCAAGGTCTGGGTCAAGGGAGGAGTCTTCATTGTCAGACAAAGTTTCAGAGGGTTCAGAGGGTTCCTGAGGGGAATGGTTTCAAGGTAGTCCCCAGAGGGACAGAGGGAGTCGAGGTCGTTGAGCAATGGTGGAGCGGTACTACAGCAATGGTAGCCATGAAGGGTAGCTTAGATCTTTTGTTACACTTGGCCTGGGTAGGGACGAGCGTAGCCTCGAAAGACTAGGCTGAAGGTTCTAAGAGATAGTGTGCACTTAATGGTAGCATGAAGTCCAAGGAAGACATTCCACAAGGGAACACAAGAGTGTCAAGGTTTCGAGGGTTCAAGGTTCAAAGCGACTGGTCAATAGCCAGAAGGAGCTTGAGACAAAGGAAATAGATTTCAGGTGATAATTAAGGAGATCTAAGCTAAGGTACAAAGATAGGTATGTGGGTTTATATACCCAGTTACACGACTAAGGGCAGGCATAATCAGGGCAGGTCATGGAAAGTGAAAGAACAGAATGGAAGGTGGAGGGAGTAATCACTGACTAAGCAAATGAGATAAGAGATGGGAAGAGTAAGCATGGGTGAGTCAGTGATAAAAGAAATAGTATCCACATTGATAGTAGAACTAGTGGGTTCGATAAGAGTACACATATAAATGATAAAGGAAAACAAGTGGAGAAAAGAACAAGTCGTAACATGTATATTAGTCTTCCCAGATCCTGTTGGTCCCATAATACTGTTGTACAGAACTACTTCAGTAGATGAGAATCCTGGAATAGAATACCCACACAATAATGAAGTTGTCTGGGTCTGGCTTGAAGCAGTCTTTGAGCATGACACTTGCAAGTTGTCAGCAGTGGACCAGAGAGAATTGAATGGAGTTGTTGGGTTCTGGAAATCACAAGAAGTTGGGTATCCAGCCATAGTATTACAATGATTTGCATATTAGCTGCCTCCTGAAATCAAGTGTATATGTGCTGCCAGTGAAACGAACGACCCAATGGATATGTGATGGAACACTGCAGGGAGCTAGGGTGGGTTCGCAACTAGAGAATAATAATGTTGACAACAGTCATTGAATGAGACATTGGGCAAGGAAACATGTAAAACCACCCCACATAGCGTTAGATAAGTAGTCTGGTGACCAGACCATCTATGAGGTTGCCATGCCAAGAGGCAAACTAAAATTTTGGAGGCAGCACAGATTCTCAGGGTTGCGTGACTGCAAACCCTATTTAGGACTTGTCTGAGATCATGTGGATGGGGGGGGATAAGGGTCTTGGATAAGTTGTTAATCAGAGCCTGTCCTATAGGGTTTGAGAGCGTCCAGTGATAAATTAAGGAATAGGTTAATAAGGAATGACAGCCCCATATCTAGACTGGTGACCAGTCCATCTAAAACCCCATATCGAGGGAACAATTCAAGATGCAACTCGGACACGCTGCGAGAGCATGTCACATTCATCAAAATAATTACTTTATTTTTGTTTTCAGTTTTGAAATAATTCACCAAGGCCAAATTAGCCTTTTTCTCATTGGCTACATCTCACATGACCCTGAGAATCCGCGCTGCCTCCAAAATTTTATTACCCTCTCGGCGCGGCAACCTCATAGACGGTCTGGTCACCAGACTAGGCGTTAGACTCCAGAACAATTTTGGTCTCTCGTAGGCAAACCGAAGAGTCGGGGAAGACAGGAGTAATCTGAGGTCGAAAACATCCAGGATGGCTTCCCAATGCTGATTCAAGACGCATCACAATGTCTGAATCCGACATTGGGTACGAGCAGACTGAGATCCTAGTATCGTGCTGACAAAATTGCTCCGTGGGCTTCAGGGATGCATGTGTGTAAAAGGTAGACCGGCCCAAGAAATCATCCCTGCTCTCACTGACACAGATTGAGATTGCCACGTCAACTACCACTGTAATATAGAGAGTATGACAGGATCTCTTGCTCTGGGTAGAAGCTGATAGGTGTAGGCTGAAAGTGGTCACAAGTGGGTGACTAAGCTTGCGCAAAGTCCAGCTCGACAACTTTCTGTAAAACAACAACATTTGTTCAGAACCACATGTATCGAGGCAACGAGTCCGACTTACTGCGCGGGACTTTCGCCCGAACAGCCACAGAAGAATGCGCCTGGAGAGCGGGATCTTCATCTCCTTGATCTCCTCGAACGTCCTCTGTAGCTGTGCGTCAACTTTATCGCATTCCGATCGGAGACTCTTAACCAAATCTGGATTGTTCTGCTGCTTCGCCTCTTCCGCGAGATCCTTCAGCATCTTCCTCTGGTCCGCCAGGAGCTTCTGGAGCCGATTATATATCATTTTGCCCGCCTCTGTCTCATTTAGGCGCTTCTGTTGTTCGATAAGCTCTTCCTGTAGGAGCAGCTCCTCTCCACCTTCAATGTTTCCCATCCTCAGAAGACTTCCGATAATCTCCTGTGCGGATTTGGCTGTATTGTGGAACTTGTGCGCGCTGGCGCCTCCCTTTATCAGTGCCCGCCAAAAGTCGGCTTTGAGCTGGGTCTCCCTTCGTATTCCCGCAGCTTGGTCCTTCGATTGGTCCCACATGGTGGTGATGAGACGCGTTCGCGGTAGGGGTACACTGCCGCAAAGCCGTCCAAACATCTGAAGATTCCTGTGAGCAGAACCAGACATACGGTTGTCCGTGATTCTGTGGACGTAGATCATCCCAGCGATTTTGAGCAGTGTACCGTCTGGATACCTTTGTATGTGTTGGGATGGGATCGAATATATTCAGATTATAACGTACCTTTTTATGAGCCAGTCAGCAATCACCCTTAAGATCTCAGAATCCTGCCGATAGGTATCGTCGAAGCCAGGTGTGTCAACTAACACGACACGGAGACCCTGGTACGAGATACGGTACGGGGTGACATCTTGGGTGTCGGACTTGAGGTTACTCGCTTTGTGCCGCTCTGTATTCCCAGTGAGCTTGTTGATGAACTGATCGTCCTTAACCTGAGAATTCGACGTCAAGGGTACTACGAATACACTCACATTACTCTTTCCGGACCCCGTTGGCCCCATGATACTGTTACGAAGGGCCGCTTCAGTACGGTGACGATAACCCTGGAATAGAATACCCACACAATAACAAAGTCGTCTGGGTCTGGCCTGAAGCGGTCTTTGTCTCCGAACATGATGGTTGTGGCAGAGAGGTCAACTGTGGATATAATTGGGCGGACAACGTAGACTGGGATGGTCAGACTCTGGAAAAGCGGCGGAAGTTGAACTTCGTTCTCGCACATTTGTTCGCGGAAAAGCCTACACGTGGATTGGTGACTCAGACTCCTTTCCGTAAAGGTACAATATGAACTTGCTAGTCATGCAATGCGGGATGGCGTGATAGCTTGAGTGAGAGCCATTCCCCATTGATTCGACGCGTGGCACCGTGTTGTTTGTCCGCTGGGCATGGGTTGAGAGCGATTTTACTATTTCAAGCCAGCCTCGACCAGTCCCAACCTAAAAAGCACTACGGTGGACGTCATCTTTCATGATCTAGAAAGGAATGCTATTATTGCCTAGGGATGGTGAAGAAGAAATGGATTCGTACTATCAAACGCTCAGCTGGCACGACTTCTTGCTGGCATGCGCGTGCACGCATGGACATGCTGCCAGATAGAACCTTACAAGTGAAAATTAATTAACTCGCCACTGGACGGCGCTGAATGGTGATACCATCAAGGATGGAGATGGAGAGATGATAGAACGACAGCACAGTGAGTCAATGTCTGAATCAGCCGGGCGCAGCGTAGAAAGCACGAGGAACTTGTAACTCCCCAGTGGGCACGAGTTGCTAGCCTCGAGTTGATCGAGTTGATGCACATTTCTTCTGTGTGAAAAAATGATTAACTACTTGAAACACATTGCCATCAGTGAATGCTTCTTTGCTGCCGTACTACTACTAGTGCGACGCTGATTTTCAACGACGTTGACAATTATTATGATTGAATGGGACTAAGCGACTTTACAGTGTCGAGACGGTTTTCAAGCAGAATTCAGCGTGATCAGCTTCATTTTGTCTGCGGTCCTGGTAGGAGTCGGCAAAGGTGATGTCAGGCTGTAACATCAGCTGAAGTCACCTAGGTCAGAATTGTGAGAGAGTGAAAAGTGCTATACAGCTTGCCAAGCTGTTTCAGGATCGCACTGTCGGAAAAGGGCAGGATGGAAGGAAGTGTCCCACTTCAGTTGCCCGAGGCTGGGGCGCAGTGTGCGTAGCTGCGCCTCGAATCTCTCCCTGCGTGGTTGGATCGTATCATCGGGGATTACGCCCTCGTAGCTGAAAACGGCGTGTAGCCTCTGGGGAAAAAGGGACGGAATCCTTCGGAAAAGTATGGGCAAAAGTATTGAGGTGTTGCTGAACAGATTTTATCGAGGGTCGGTTTCAATTTGGTGCATGTAAATGGTCCCAACTAGACTTGGACCTGAATAGAGAGGCTGTCGGTTTTGGTCACGTCGAATGCGCAAAGAAATCCTACTTTGAAAATTTCAACCAACTCTTCACGCTCTCTGCCGCTAAAGGAAGGCGTGTCTATGAACACGATATTTTTTTCGCATCGTAGTCCCCAAAGCAGCCTTCGTCCCCTCGGTAAGCTCGCATCTAATTGCCTGTACTGTCGCCGTGCAGGGTCGAAGGCTTGTACCAACATTGACGAAAGCGCTCTTCATTGCTTGTCCTACGAACTGCGAGCACATTACAGCTCAACCGTAGTACGAACTTGAGGAGGATCGTACCGGCCGATCGCCAGCAGGGCAAGTGCCAATACGCTGACACACCACACTGGATGATGGAAGCAAGTCAGTAAAGGACCGGTATGATACGCTTTAAAAAGCATACAATACCACTATATCATGGTCACCCGACTGGAACGCCAGATCATGGAGGCCATTTATCCAATCCAACATTCCTATGTCAAATTTCATGAGGTTCACGTTAAGGGTCGTACTGCTTCAAGTTTCCGAGGAATACAAAGCCGAAGGAGAGCAAGATGGGCGAGGAGGATATCGGGTGGTCACCTGGTAGTACTGGGGCCGTCAAATCGTCTCGCCCGTGAGAGGTCTGTTTTGGTAGCCACTATCCTAATAACCATTTATTAGAGTTGGTGCAGGCGAGAAGTTGCTGGGCGGAGCCTCAATATGGTAGTGTACATTTTGCTTGTAAATGGTACATTTGAACGCTCTAAGCCTCTAAGCCTCAATCTCTTTCGATCTTTGCTGAGTCGGGAGATGGGGTCGACCGGTCCCGGTCAAGCTTCAAGGATGGGATCGTAGCTCAATATTCACGAGGCACTCGGATTGGACAATTATCCACCTGAAAACTAGACCTTGCAAACTAGAGTCAGTTTTCATATACTACAGTCATCCACCACTGTTTGCGCCAACGTGAAAAAGGAGTCTACCCTGGCTGCCTCCCCATGCCAAATATGTTCTAGATGATAGATATTGTATATTACATGGCTAATACTACAAAGACCATGATGACTGTTGGATCTCACATCACACAAAGCATGAAAATGTTATATGATACATGAATAGTATAGAATGTATAATGGATTATAAAGGTATGTGCCTAGCACAATCTGTGTTGTCCTGGTGCCACTTTGCCAGATGTATAAATTTCCTAGGTTTTTGCAATCTTTGTCAGCATCCAATACATCTGTCACATGCAAGCATAATATGAACATATTATAAAGGTAGGTGTGATGGGCAAGGTATATAGTACATAGATGAAGCGGCCTGAAACCCCAATCTGGGAAGCATTGTCCAGCATGATAGTAGTTTAACATCTATCTATCAGGGATTGCAGTTAGTCTGTGGTCTCTCAATGCTGCGAGATTTACATAAGCATATTCGTGAGTTTCATAGCCCATAAATCTCAAGGTCAGCTGCAATCCACAGAGAAGTAATTCACTTGATTGTTGGGCATATATTTTCTAGTGAGAGTTGAGTACCTCCAATAGCATAGTGAGCTTGCTTACCAACAGATCTCGGGGTCAGTCACATTTCATGGAAGAGTCAAATGTATGTTTGCTGGGAATATACTCCCGAGCATGACTCAAGCATCTTCAATAATTAGGTTGGCTCTCCTACTAATCAATCTCAAAGGTGGCTACATTGCACTGTGGAGCAACATTTGGCAAAATTACTCATTCTTCACTATCCTGGTCTCATCACTCATTCACATCCAGATGATGTCCATCAAGTATTTGAATCACCTTGTAAACTACTCGGAATCTATGTAGCTCCTTGTCAATAAAATTTTACTGCTGCACACTCCCTGGCTCATCAGTTCGATGCCTCTTGAAAGAGGCCGACACAGAGGTACTGCCAGATGTTTGTGGCTGGGCATATTTCAGGACAGCCTGACATCCGAAAATCATGCTGCTATGAAATGAGCTAGTATATCTTTGACGAGAGCAGTTACCATACCGATTCCACCACAGCAAAAGATCATTAATGAATGTCTTCTCTGCCAAACCCTCTGTATCTTCAAACCATCTGACAATGTTGTGGTAAAAAACGGCATTGTTACAACTCATGGCATCATGAGATGTCATTCTTTTCTTTTCTTAGACCTCCTTTGACTACCCCATCTTTGGAACCCTTGTCCTTGCCCCCTTACCCCCTTGCCCCCTTGTCTCCCTTGTCCTCCATCTCCTTGTCTCCTTGTCCCCTCGCCCTTGCCTCCTTGTCCTCGCTCCTCATAGATCTCCTTAGACTCCCTATGGACGTGTACGTCATCTTCCCCTTTGTCTCTTTGAACTTTCGCCTTGTCTTCATCTTCCTTACCTCATGTCTCGGACCTTGTACCCATATCTCGGGTTCCCTGTCTTCTCTTCTTTGATCCCCGTCTCTCCATCTTCTCTGCCTCATGTTCTCTTATCTCGGACCCTGTACCATTACTTTGGTTCCTCGTCTTCTCTTCCCTTTGATCCCTGCATCTTCATCTTCCTTGCCTCGTGCATTCTTATCTCGGACCTTGTACCACTATCTTGGTTTCTCTGATCTCCTCGGACTTCCTCGTATCTCCTTGTCCTTGTCCTTGTTTCCTCTCTTGTCTTGGTCCATGCACAGCCACACACATTATATAAAACCCTCGCCTATATACCCTGTACTCTATCTTAGTCTACCTTACAGTAGATGCTCCTTGTACTCCTACCTCCTTGTACCACCACTTTGCTGTCTACCTAGTAGGCCAGCAACCATGACCCCTCTTCCCTTATGACTATGCGTCCCTTCATCCTTGAGGAAACCTGCCCTCAAACCTTCGTCCCCTTGAATGCATGGCCAACCAGCTGGCTAAGGTTCTACTTCTCAGTTCCACCAGCCGTCGCCGCTACAGTGGGACCAGTTGTAACAGGCATGGTCAAAGAGACCATCGACAAGCCTCCATGTACTGCAACTAGATAGAGCAAATCGGAGCTGGATCATATAAGAAAAACATTATCTTCATCCCCATAGCACTGGGGACCTCACCTGCACTGCTGTATATGCAATTGCCCTTGGTTCAACTGATTTCATGGTAATCAAGCCAGCCATGCTTGTTCAGGTACACCTTTCACCACAGTGTTGTTTATTAGGAAAAGGAGAGTCCACGGACTGGTCTTCTTCATTGGCAGAGCTTGGGGATGTAAACATGGCTTTAAATGCCTATCATGTGTCCAGTCAGCTTGAGGGACCTCAGTGGGCACAGGTATACTCACCTGGACAAGCATAGGGCCCTTGAACAGTCCTTTGGTAGGCTCATTCAGATCATATGTATGGTCCTAGAGAAATTGTGGCCACATGTCTGCCATTATGAGATATTTCGGGTCCCAGTCTTGTATCTTGATGCAGTGTCTAGTTCATGGTACAAATACAGTTAGATGACAATGGTGTTTATGTGCACACTTACTCTGATACATCCCAGTTGTAATCGACCAGACAGATAAGGCAAGCTGTGCTATCATTATGGAAGCTGCAACCAACTTTGTTGGTAGGGGAAAGACAAGGTTGGGGAGGTTCCTTCTCATTCAGCCATAACACCACTCTGGTCTTAAGGAGAGCAGCATCATCTCCTTGTGCACCATCAGCTCCTTGAGAGAGCTTGGCACCAATCAGTAACCATGTACCCATAAAACCAAAAGAGATTTACCTGTTTAACGACTATATCCACCATACTGACATTAGCAGGATTTGTGACCCACTGCTTAAATTGGGGTGAGTGGGCTGTTAAATGCTCATAGGTCTTAGATAGCCACATTTCCCTAGTGTTATGTTAGTCCTTTAGGGCAGAGCATAAACAGCAAGGTTGACTGGGGTGTCTGTAGAGCTGTTCCCAAGCATCGTTGTCGAGCCTCCTGGTCAACCAGATCCTGGACATTGTTGGTGAGGGTCACCAGTCTCCTGATGACCCTACCTTGTTGGGGCCAGGATCTATTACATGTAAATTGCGATGAGTATGCATTGAAAATATTTCAAAGGGTACATACTTACCAGTTTGTTGTTTGTTTTGCATTCTCTAGCATCATTGGAAGCTGTGGCACAGTGGGGCCTGTAGCACCTGGGTCTGCAGCTACACCATCCTGGTTAGATTGAGACATGTTTTGAATGGACAAAGACATTATGGGTTGTACTTGCTATGGAATCACATACTTTTAAACTGTCCAGTCACTGTGATACCTGCACATTGTTTGGCGGGAAGCAATGAACATAAGAGAATTGGACTATGCACCAGGAGAGACCACAGCTGGATTACTTGTGGCAAGTGACAAAGAAAGAAAAAAAAAAAAAAGTTCTAGCAGGGCTGCAGCTGGAGAAGTGCCAGAGAGGACCCTTATTTGGACTGTCACCCGAATCTAAAAGCGAGAATGCGATGACCAGCAAGCATCAGCAAGGAGCTTGTAAAAGTAACATTAGTAGTCCAGAACTTCAGATGGGACGACATGAAGGTATTACCTGAGTTCAGATGTTGGGCCACAAGGTGCCGGATGGACAAACTGATGACTTGCATCTGTCTACACCGTCTAGACTGCAGTAGTTATGTTAATGGCTCACAAACAACAAAGGAACAGCCTAACCATGATAGCGTCAAGCCTGCTGAATCAGAATAGGCAAACATTATAAGTATACCATCTTGACTTTGGGGAGACGCACATTGTATTCATCCATCTCTTTCCATTATGTGTCTCCTCCAATGCCTGTGCCTCCCTGTTGAGCTCCAATGGGAAATTGTTCTTTGGCTCAAAAACACTCCCGACGTTCATAGCCACCATGCTCTCGTGTTGAAGAACTTTTATAACTGGTTCATCAACTTTGGTTTGTTCTGGAAACATGCATCACTCACTGCCCACAGGCTACTGCCTTATTTGTATCCCTGAGTGCGCCTCATGGACACAGACACAGACATAGTAGTGAGATTTGCAGACTTTATGCTGGTGCAAGGAAGGCCCAAAAATGTACAGGAGGTGTACATAGGGCAGCTTGTTGACACTGTCCAAGCTGCAAATGTCATCTCTGAATGCTGCAATATCATGACACTCACCATTTGTCTCCCATTTTGGCCTACCTCTTGCACCAGCCACGACTTTATCCACCAGTCACTCGAAAACTTGCACAACCTGCGATCTTTGTCCATTTCATTAGTCACACTGATAGACAAGGCCAAGGTTGACCTCACCAAATTTCAAACCTTCCATTGACTTACCCACCTTCATCTCATTGCGTCGGCCACTACCTCTGAAATCATACCTCAAAATTTGTCAGGGCTGGTGAACCTCACACACCTATCACTCCACTGGTTCCAGAGCGGGGACTGTATCACCTCCCTCCAACAGTTTCTGGCATGCCCTTCCAGTTGTATACTTGTCCTCTGGGTTCCAGATGTATCTTTGCCCGAGAAACTAGAGAAGAGGTTAGTGGAATGTAACTTGGTGGATCAGCAAGTGGTCTCGTTGGTGCATGAGCAGTATAACGAATACATGAGGAAAGGTGGATTCTGGCAATATGCAGAACGATTAATCACTTGGAGGGTTGAGAAGAATAGTAAGCATAACTTATCAGCAGCTAAATAAAACTAATGCTTTGTTAGAGGACCCTTTTGCAGCTAACATATGGATCACGATCCTGGTGTGGGATAGGCTATTAAGAGGCACCACAAAAAAACCTACCTATAGACAGCAGAAGGATAATGTTTGAGAGGGCTAGTGAGGTAGAATACTACGTTGTCAGCTTCTGTCGTAATGAATTGGTCAATCCAACTTGTATCTTCAGGGTCCAATGAGTCAACGTCCTATGAAAATATATTTCAGTAATGTCCAAGGAGTGTATGAGTTGCACCAACAACATTATTTTGCGCAACCCTTTGGTCGGTCACTGACACTAGGTCCAAAGCCTTGAAAAGTGGTCTTACATCTATGAGGTGGTGTTGACTTGCTTTGATAGAGCTTGTGGATCCTGGGATGGCAGTTGTTGCAAACAGCACACCATCTTAAGCTCTTGTGAGATGTCGAAACTTGAGAGAACTAGACCATTACTGACTGGATATGCTATTGTTCAGTCGCAGAGCCATCTTACAGCCAAGAATGTAATTGTTTTGATGGTGAACTTCATGAGTCCTCCAACAGTGGGAGTTGTGATTGCAATTGTACAAGTATGATCACCAGACACTAAGAGATGTCAGGCACTGCAGATGTAAGGCAAAAATCTGAAATGCACAGTGAATTTGCCTTTTCACCGAGGATGGGTTCTAAAATCCTCATAAGAGGCTTTGAGAGTTGATTCTCGAGATAGTACTTGGTATCGATGGGAATGTTATTCTCAAGTATGTAAAGCAGATCCTCAGATTTCTCATAGGCAGCAGCACCTGTGCAAAGATACCCATAAGTTCCGTGCATAGTACAAGCATCTTGGGAATATACCTTTGATGCCTTTGATAATGTCATATGCAACACAGTCACCAAGAGCAGGTGCAGAACTGGCGTCACATTGGCATATTTGTTCTGCAAGTTCTATGTGTTGTTTTGCTGCATAAATCTGCTTTAGCAAGTGCTTTTGTGATCACGAGCTGGGACATGTCAATCTTGTTTTGCAGCAGATTGGATATCATCCACTTCGTATAACTAAATTCGTGGTAAGCTTTGGTGAATGAGATAGACCAGGATGTCATACTCCTCCACTCCCTTTACATATCGATCAATGAGCATCTTATGTAGGCATGTCTCGATAACTGTTGAGACAAGTCAGCAATTATCTCTTTGGACCATCTTTTCGAAGGTTATTAAATACATGCTAGATGGATGCCTTCGTAGGAACACTCACCTCAATACCTTTTGCATCCATCTTGTCATATTTTTCTACCTTTGTCCAGTAGAGTCCTGCATACCGCTTTTTGCTAATGAGCAAGTAAGGGAAGTAGACTTTTTCAAACTCAAGAATGATCGGCTTGATGAATTTCATCATAACAAACACAGCAGCTTGGGCTCCTGCAAGAACAGCCCCATATTAAGCAGATGATAGGGTCACAAAGAGTAACTTACCAAGATCCATGACGGTCTTGAGATCTGAAGAACCAAATTTAACCATGACTGAATCGTATCACCGTAAATTACTTCGGCGTTGTGGCTGTGACCATTCGATAGTGAAAACTCAGCTTCTACTTCCTGTAATATTATGAAGAATTAAGAGACATCATAAGAGTTCATATTGGAGACCAAACCTGCTTGGTTTTCTTGATCATTTGGCGACTGTACACGGTCACACTAGATGAGATGGCAAGACACAGCAGCTTCCCAATCGTTGTGCCTGTGAATCCATACACAGAGTTGGCACTTATCTGTGTGACAGTGAGCCTGTGTAGATCAACGACATTGCTGACCATACCTTGAGGGCTAGTTGATGACCATCCAGTACTGCTCTTCTGAAAGGGTCGGTTTCCTTCTTGAGATCAGCCTTCATGCATTTCCTAGCAGAAATAAGGTCCTCCAGCACAGTTGGTAACAGCCCCTTTCATTTTGCCTTCGTAACAAAAAAGTCTGCAGCCAAGAACTGATTAGAATAAGGGGTGGATGTCAGCGGGTGCCATACCATATTTGGTGTCTGAATGTAATCCATGTCTTTGATGAGTTCTAGTTGGTCAATAGTCGGCTTATCCAAAAGCATTGTGTAGCACAGGTTGTGAGCCATCATAATGGAGAGATACAGATAACTGAAGTTGAGTGTCACGATAGGTGTATCATAGTAACCTTTCTTTGGCTTGATGATGGTTGCACCTTGGTGCTGTTCAGCTGTACCTATGGATTTTCAGTCAACCAAGTGGCATTACACTCCATGTAAGCGCCATGGCTTACCTTCACTCTTGAATGCAGACACAAAATAGCCTTCTTCATTTGCTCTTCAGAAGAGTTGCGAAAGTACCTTGACGGACTGCCCACGAGAGAGCAAAAAATTGAATGGAACCCCAGTAATGTGGGCCATTTCAGTATAGCTTACGAAGCGAATCAGCTTATCAAGCAATCATTGTGGCAGGTATGTGTCCTAAGTGGGGTATATGTTAGATGAA
Organism: Boletus aff. mottiae; assembly: GCA_038093895.1. Classification (NCBI taxonomy): domain Eukaryota; kingdom Fungi; phylum Basidiomycota; class Agaricomycetes; order Boletales; family Boletaceae; genus Boletus; species Boletus aff. mottiae. The sequence continues at coordinate 13,810 of JBBPTD010000674.1, forward strand.
ATTCACCAGAAAGTGTATAGCACATGATGCGACCTTCAAAGAATACACAGCTAACCACCTCCTGGACTCAACTCCATCATTCTGTAATTCCATGATAACTGAGTAGTGGACATCTTCCTTCTGTTTGACTAGGAATTGCGCACAGATGGAATTGAGTGTGTAACCACATAATTTATGTTCTCATTGCATGAACTGGAGTATGTCAAGCTGTAGGTGACCATTGAGAACCGTCTCCTTTGAATCACATTGACTGTAAGCTTTTGAGGAGAAGTGAGTATCCTTCACTTGTGCCTCGACGCCTTCGCAGGTAGCATGTCAATGGTGTGAGATGAAGTAAAGTAAGATGTACCTTTCAGTCTCCCAAGTTGGGGGGATTTGATGGCTTTCAAGTGTTTTGCCCTGACAATGAGATATGGCCAATCAAAATTTGTGACATTGTACCCAATGACTACATTGGGATCCACCTGTTCGATGATGTCCTGCTGAGCATGAAGGAACTTCTCTTGAAAGAGAGGACTTGAGACCCAATGATGTGTGATCTGTAATATCAAACACACACAACATTGTTCGCCCAGTATTAGGATCCATTGCGTTCTTGATGTCCACCTGTTGAAAGACTAGCACAGCTTCAGTTTGAGATAAAGACATCAATAACAAAACAGGACATACCAATAGAGTCTGTCCTCTCGTTTATTGGCTTGAGTTTGGGGCGGGACTAAGAATCAGTGCGACCTTCAGAGGCTGAAGTACATTTAGGCTCAACTCAAAGAGCCTACCGTGGCCTGGGACACTCTGAGCTGTTCCAGCACATCTACGAATGTCAAGTTCTATGTGTTCTGTGAACTAGCTTCCTTTGCTTCACTCCTGGCTCAGTGGCTGTCTCTACTTTAATTCTATTCCATACATGCATGTAAATACTTGGATTCGAGGAGGGTCACGCAGATTGCTTACCTAGGTGTTCTGTCAAGCTTTGGAGTGGGCATGACGGAAATGTCGAAATGTCATGGCGACCGTGAGAGAGCGGTGAATGCACTCAGAGAAAGGCGACAAGTAATGTGTTTGGTCAGCTCAATGGTATGGCAAGGAGGATGATGTGGTACAAGTGTAGTCTTGATGTTGGTGTGCTCTCACGAACCTCGGATTTTACCGTCACACTCACAGGAGTTGAAGTATTGCCAAATGATTGACAATAGTCCATGAAACACTGTGTGGTGTATAGATTGGTATCATTTGACCTCAACTACTGCTTATCCAACTCATAATACAGCTCATTCACATCCTCTCCTGTCATCCTCAGCACTCCACATCAAGATTATCCAGATCTGTATCAATTGGGATGAGTAAAGTTTCACAATGGCAGGACAGCATACCTGAGCAATCCATGGCTCCCTTGAGATCGCAAAAACAGTTAAAGTTGTGGAACAACAGAAACTGCCAGCACTGTACCATGCATACTTGTCAAGGGCCCGGGGAGGATGGCCTCATTGTGGCCTGCTCATCCTAACAGAGACGCCATCCTTATTAGTTCCACTTGGGAGTGCGAAGGCCATGTGAGGTTTGACCTTAAGACATCGATATCTGTGCACTGCACAGGCCTGTCCAATGTGTCCAACTAAACTTCAATGGACAAGTACAGCATAGAAACATGAAGCAAGTGGTACGTACATTTTTGACTTGAAGGTTATAACACTCGTGCTTCCATTGGCTCTCCTCCTCACCTGGCTTTTCCCCAACAAATACTGCACTAAGCCTGTCCGAGTCTAAATCTTGGCTGTTGTCCTTGGGGGAACAAGGGGTTTGCTGTGCACGATCACTGGTACCTGTCTTTATCTTCTTGCGAGCAGGCTGGACAGAATCACTGACTCTGCATGAATAGTGTATGTTACTAGGGGACATTCAATTAGCTACCTTATCAGTTCATCGTCATCCCCAGGTTTCCTCTTTGTGCTTTCTTTCCTAGATTCCTCATTTATGGTCTTCAGCACAGGTCGTTGTCATTGTCCATTGTCAGTGTTGATGGTGTTAGCAGTCTGAGGGTGTGAATTTGATACTATGCAACCACATGTCAGCTCCTGCCTCCATTTGGAATGTGAAGTCATCTTGTATCATTGCATGAACCATCACTGCCATCACTGCAATCACCATGCTTGCAAGTTGTCCTACCATGCTTGTTGCAAGCTGTTGCTTTAGCATGTTGCTGAGCAGCAGTAGCAGCCCCACTGGCACTTTTATCATCTGTGTCGATTGCGTCCGATTCTTCACGGCCTCTCGCAAGCTCGTCCACACTGCTGGAATCACTACCCAAGGTGACAGTGAGCATCATGAAAACACTGCGCCTTGACTTGGGTTTATGCTTGCCACTGTTCTTCAGGTGTGTGTTGATTACATGGTGGCATTTGGTTATTTTGAAGGAGAAATAGGTAGCAGAGCAGAGTGTGGTTCAATGCTTACTCGGGGAGCTACTCGCTGAGCAGAATGTCATGGAGTTTATGTAGGTGTGTCCCTGATTGTGCTGCCATCCTGTTACTCATGCTACATTTGCCACTCTGCAGGTTTCCAGGTTCTACCAAATGCTATGATACCCGGGACTGGGACTCAAGCAATGCATGTGCACACATCAACTATTGCTGGGTCACCGGGTCACCAAATCCCAGCTTCCATACCATAAGGCCTTGGTCTGACCAGACACGGGCTCCTGGTAGGTCACCAGCCACTCTTTCCATCTCAGGAAAATTGAAGTGACTGGTGAAGCAGGCATAAGTGGTATGTAAAAAACATGCAGTCGCTTACCCTGACACTATATAAACTACACCTCATGGTAGGCAATTCAGTCTGTGCTGTCACTCTCCCTCACTTGCATGTCCAGTCCAGCCCATGTTCACCAGGGTCAACCGAATCACTTGCCTCTCTGTCATTTTTGCCTGCCTTTTGGTCCTACTGGTTATAATGTCTGAATTACGGTTCCTGTGTGGAGAGGACTGCTTGCAAGCTTTTCCTTCTCTGAGGGGACTCAATCAACACTGCTCAAAATGTCAGATATACAACACTCGGTGGGTCCGCCTGATGGAAAGTCTGAGTGTCCCAGTGCATATTCCCGAGAAGCATCCAAGGTCCTCCAGTGAGGTGAGTTGTCAGTCCTTGTGATCCTTTCCTATCTCTCACATGAGTCTTGAACCATAGTTGTCTATAGGCCACTCTGCTTGCCCTGCCCCACAACCTCCAACTTCTAGCCATGTAAGTACCTAGGCTTTGTTTTCGTCCATACTAAGTACATTGATAAACACAGTTGCATGATCCTTTGCCCTCGGATTGCTACCAGGATACGTGGCTCGAGCCACAGTCTCAACCATCGATGTCTGGATCTCCACCAAGTGCCCAGGGCTCTCAACCCCTGCAGGGACCTGTTGACACTGATCAACTCCCCTCACCTGAGCCTGCACTTCCCAGTTCCTGGATTCACAGATTACCAGTGAGGTACTGAAATCCGCTTCCCAACGACCCTCCTCCACCCTTAGCCTCCACAGTCCATCATGTAATCCTCCATGTTTTCAACTCTTTTCATACTCAGTTCAATCAATTTGGTGTTGCATGTTACTACCAGGACCGACCTACCCATGATCTGGACTCGTTCGTCAACCTTGATTACTTAGCCACCCCCAATCCATCGTTGTCTTCACAATTTCCCACTGACACCCCCCCCGAAAATCATGCACCACCATGGCCTTGGGCCAATATGACAATATGGTGACTCATGACATGGGCATTGGCTGGCGGCTGTCAAAAGTCTGCCCATGAGGTCACATGACTCATCACAGACATGATACAAGCCCTGGACTTTGACCCTGAGGAACTGGCTGGTTTCAATGCTCAGACAGCTACTGTGCACTTGGATTCAGCCCAGAAGTCACTACTGCCTGATGACCCTTTCTCACAGGACCAGTGGAAACACACAAACATAGGTATCCTGATATCCACTAGGGAGAAAATTCAAGGTGGGAATGGGCAGGTGTTTACAGTAGGCAAGTTCTGTTACCAGCCAATACTTGATGTTATTTGTGCTGTGTTTGCACATTCATTGGCCAAATGGTTTCATCTCATGCCATTCAGAAAAGTAAGCTGCCACACGTACATCTGCATAAATACTAAGATTCTGTTCGGACTCCAAGTTTCTTGCTCACATTTTGAAACATGTGACTTCTCGGGATTCACCGGGTCATGGGTCCTTTTGGCAGCCGGCCTGTGGGTATTCTATAGATAGATCGTAGTATATAGGTGATCGCAGCAGCATGCCTTGGAAGCATGGATATCAAAAGTCAGCAGCAAGCCCTATGCCGCCAGTGCTTGGCACTCATGCTCACCACAGTCATTGTCCAGCTCGCTTACTACTATAATCTGCTCTTCCTCACACCGAATGCACCAATCCCTTTCCATACTTCAATACTCACTGGTAAAGCCTGGGTACTCAAGCTTATGAACGGTCACCCGGACAGAATCCGAATCTCACTAGGTGTCAAATCAGAGGTCTTCCAGGCTTTAGCAGAAACACTCATGAAGAATGACATCACATCGTCCAGAAATGGTATCTTTGTTGAGGAGCAACTCGCCATCTTTCTGCACACTGCTGTCACTGGACTTTCAACACGGCACATCGCTGAGTGGTTCCAACATTCGCTGGAAACAATCTCAAAGTGAGCCAGCTCATTTACTTTATCACATTGAAAATGAACTCATAGTTCTACTAGATACTTCAAACGCATCCTCTTTGCACTTTCATCATCGCCTTTTTATACATCCCAGGTCATCTTTCCTGTTGCTACTACACCAATCCCACCTGCTATCGACAGGCATCCTTGCTTCCGATTTTTCAAGGACTGCATCGGTGCAATAGATGGTACTCATATCCAGGCTTTCGTACCTGAAAGAGATCATGCAACCATGCGGAATGTTACAACTTGCTCTTTTCTTTCTCTTTACATGTTACGCTTGTACTCCAGACAAACTCCTTAGTTCGACTCTCGACCCGGACACTATTTCTTTTGTCGCTGACTCACCAATGCTTACCTTCCCTATCTCTTATCTCAATTGCTTCGTCAGCGACTACTTCCCCCATGTTCCATCTCATTCTATTACGATCTATGACCTGCCTTGAATATGCCTGCCCTTAGTTGTGTAACCGGGTATATAAACCCGCTATACCTATCCATGTACTTTAGCTTAGATCTCCTCGATCAATACCTTGAATCTACTCCTTCGTCTCAAGCTCCTTCTGGCACTTGACCAGTCGCTTTGAACCT
>JBBPTD010000675.1:0-19094 GCA_038093895.1 Boletus aff. mottiae
CCATCCAAATAAAGGGAGTGCTTCCATTCAAACAAGGGGCCCTTTTATCCTTTGGTTATTGTTATCCCTCTTAATATTATCTTGCTTACTCACTATGGACTCCAGAGTCGTCCTGAGTTGATCCAGCAAGTGGCTAGTCCGCTTCCATTAGCATTTTCGCTCTTAACAATAGTTGTAGCACTTTCTTTGAGTGGAAGACATCGAGGGTCTTCACTCAAAGGTGTCTATATTCATGGCATTTGGATCTCTAGATTTGTGGAAATTGCTGCCACATATGAAACTTATTAATTGCTTCCTTGTGCCTACTTCTCAGATCTTAGCAAGGTAAGCAAGAACCATGGTGGGATGAGTTCTATCCAGGGGGATTTTGTCAATTATTGAGCATTGGACATTTTGCTCTATAAGCTCAATGAAATGTGGAGAGTCTATGCCTGCTTATGGTTCATATCTTTGGAAGACAATGATCCAATCATCTATGGGCATTGCTTCTGTTTGTTTGAGGGTGTGCAGCTTTTGTCTGGCCCACTCATTCTGATTGATGGATCTGAAGTGTGCTTCTACTTCTTCTTTTAGTTCTGCCCATGTGTACATGCCTCCAGCTAATAGCCAATCTATTCTTGTGCAGGCAAAACAGCCTGCCTTTTGTCCCTCAAGGTGTGATAGCACAGCTACCACTGCCTTGTGTGAACATTGTGGGAATATGGTGGGATTTTCACCTAGCCAGACCTTAATCTTGGTCCACCATTCTTTGAACTTTCCTTTTGAGCCATTAACTGTTCCAGAGTCTTAGAATACTCATTTTTGGGGTAGTAGACACTACTGGTTGTGCCATTGCAATTGTTGTAATTTGTGTTCTTGGTGCATTGATCTGGATTGCATAGTTCTGTAGATCTTGGATATGCATATATCCCTTTCTTGCATGAGGAAATCAAACATTGCTACAAACTCTTGTGTAGTTGCTGTGTTTAAGCTATTACCTAGCAGGTTCACTTCAAAAATATTGTGATCAAAAACAAACATGATGTTTTAGAGGGCAAGAGGGTGGTTTGGTACTTGTAAATGGCATATTCTAGATGCTGCGGGATGGGGTAATACTAGGGGGTGTGCCATGAAACACTTATTCTGGGGTCTAAGAGATAGGGTGCTGGCTAGTTCGTTGTTGAACTTCCAAAGGTCTCTTTCCCTTTCTTCTCTTATCAGTGTGGCTGCTGGCCACACTTTCTTTTGCCTCTTTTGGTGTTCTGGTCGTTGATATGAGATAGGTTCCCTTTCCCTAATCCATTCTCCCCTAACTCTGTCTACTAATCTGTCGATAAGCCACTCAACAACTCTCTCCAGCATGAATAAGGGCACTAGTGCCTGTGGGATCAGCTCATGTGCTGGGGGGTCATACTTGTTCAGGTCATAACTCACAGCATTCCAGGGTCTGATATATGTAATAAGAATTCAAAGTCAAAAAACTGTCCCAATGAGTTGTCATTTTAAAATGACTGCCATTTCATCAAGTCATATTCAAATCACTTGACCCTTGGGCCCATAGAAAGCCAAGAGTAAGTACATTATTTCATACACTTATATGTTAGGGTGAGAGTTAGGGGGTATTGGGGGTTATCACATTTAGTGAAAAACATGCAAACATTGGGACAGTTTTTTGAACCACAGTATATAGTAAGTATCCTTGGTACTGGGCAACTCAAGGTAAAGGTATGTACAATCATACATGCATAGTATGCATGTATGTGGCAGCATGAGACTGTGGTGTGTATCTAATGAGAATGAGCAGTGTGGATATGGAAGATTAGATACACATGTTGTGAATAAAAGCAGTTGAGTGGAATAAAAAGAATGCATGTGAATGTGTGAAAGGAATAATTACAGGTTTAAAAGAAAAGAAAAATGAATGTTAAGTCCAAATGCTTAGTGTAGTGATCGTAACATCAGCAAGATGACTGGTCCAAACACTTGCCCCTTGCAGAGTTTGCTTATAACAACGCTCCTAGTGCTACCACTGGAGTATTTCTGTTTTTTTGCCAATAAAGGATACCATCCCAAGTTCTTTATCCACTCCAATTGCAATCTTATCTCCTCCGCAGCTAAGTCCTACATCATGGACTTGGACAAACTCTATGAGTTCCTCCAATTGGAGATGCTGGAAGCACAAAAACTCTACCAAAGACCAGCAGATAAACGATGAAGTCTTTCTCCAGACTTCCAGATTGATGATCAAGTAATGTTTAAGACAAATACCTCTGTTCCATATGACCATACAAAAAGCTCTCTGAGAAGTTCCTGGGTCCCTTCAGCATCATTGCAAGACCCAGTACTCTCTCCTTCACTCTCCATCTACCTGAATCCATGAAATCCATACACCCTATCTTCCATGTTTCACAGCTAGAACCTTCAACTCTGAACACCATTCTGGACCATGTCCAACCTCCGCCATCTCTGGTTGAGGTTGAAGGTGAACCTGAATACAAGATTGAAGAAATATTAGATTCCAAGATCAATTGGAGAAGATGTCATTGCCAACTCCTATACTTGGTATGTTGGTTAGGATACAAAGGTACTGACGAAGAATCCTCCTGGTTACTTGCTATGGAGTTAGGGCATGCAATGGACTTCATCTTGGACTTTCCTCAGAAGTACCTAAACAAGCCTGGTCTGCTTCCTGCTTAATCACTCTATTTTTCTCTTTTCTTTTCTTTCTCTTTGACCCTGTTTATACTATACAAAAAACAAAGAAAACTACCTATTCCATAGTAATTTCCTCTACTTCCTTTTCCACTCTGGGCTACTTCTCCACACCCTCCACGATTACCTCTGCCAACCCCTGGCTGGAGTTCTCCCTCCTCTCTGCAGTTAGCTCCACCAGTTCCTCCTCTGGAACATCCACCTCTTCCTTTGCTGACTCCTCCCCTATGAAGACCTCTATCATCTTCAGGTCAATGAGCTGCACCAGCAGGGTGTTCTGCCTTTTGAGGCACCAGTTTTGCTCCACCAGGACACTTCAGATGTCCTGGACTGTCTCAACAAGGAGTGCCTCCAATTGGGACCACAACTTGACCTCCAGCTTCTTCTCATCATCTGAAACCTCCACTGTGGCCTCCAAGGTCCTCTTCTGCTTCTTCAACAGACCAGCCTTGCTGTCCACGTGCCTCCTGCATTTCTCTTGCTTCTCCACTCTGGGGTGCTTACACTTCACCTTTGCCTTGTGCCACTCCACGTATGATGTCCCCTTGCCAGGCCCAGTCTCACACTCAATTACCTGGTACTTGCACCTTGTGCACTGTGGTAGTGCTTGCCCTTTTCCCTTATTGGTGCCCTGTTGCACTGTTACCATCTCCGCAGCCTAAACTCTATTAGTTGAAAACTGAGAAACCTGAAAGGTTACTCATCCGCTGCCTCCTCAGCCTCAGCCTCTTCTGCTGCTTGATGTTGCTCCTCTGCCTCATGTCTACAGCACTCCTCTTCCTCTTCTTCTTTGTGCACCTTTGCGTGCCTCCAATGTCTCATTGTCGTCATTTTGGTGCTCTGAGAGGTGGATGTCTGGCCACTGTTTGATGTTGGCAATGGAATTCAACATCAGAAGTTTGTTGAATGTCTGACCAGTGTACCCTGCTTTTATACACAGGAATCAGCGGAGTTTCTATTCTATTTGTTGATTCATAGGTGGACCACATCACATGACCTCGGATAAGAAACCTTCATACAGACTTTCCACTCAGAGGTTTTCCTGACAGGCATCAAGGGCTCAGTCTGAAAGGGAGATACTGTCATGACCCAGATATTACCAAGTCCAACTCCAGTCAACTCCAGAATACCTCAGACAACCCTTGACCAAGGAGCAACAGACATCTACAGAGTTGCAACTCCAGACTCATACCTACATTAACCTCTTTCAGCTCTAGTCTGCATTTCACCTGTCAATCAGTACAGCCTGTCTCAGCTGTGTTCCATGCTCTGTTGATCAACATTCTGCTCCTATGTACATTGCCTTTGTGCATTCCTGGACTTCCTCTGGGTTTCAAGTAGTATATAAATCACATGTGTTATTCTGTCATACCTTCAATATAAAAATTAACTATGTCACCTCCTTTTGAGTCTGACTTCCCTTCTTCCTTCCTCTACCCTAAATACGAGGTCATGGGACCTGACAAGGGTGTGACACATAAGTCCTGCACCAATGTCCTCACACCTCCATACCTTCATACTCCATACCTCCACACCTCTGTCAACTTTGGTCAAACCTCCATTCCCCCCTTATCTATTCCCCTCAGATCTCACCAGACTTGAACCTGGAGGATCTGGACTTGACAGTATGAAATAAGATCTGATGAAGAAAAAAGACAGACCACCAGTGCACATCAAAGAATTCAAGAACTTGCAATGGCAAGAAAATATGGTGATGGGGATGTCCATGGACTGAAAAAGTGCATAGGTATGGGTGCAAGATTTGATTAATGCTGCTGGATGGTGTGGAAATGTGGCCTACTATATGAGAAGTCATGTTTTCCCATATCTGTTTTTTGATTGTCTTCAATTTCATTATAGTCAGGAAGGTCAAGGGTGTAATATGCTTGACTATGGGAAGACTGGGCAATTTGTGATCATGGTTCCAAGCAAATGCAATACTTGACAACGAAATCTAGACATGTACTGTCAGAATTCCTAAGTAAAGGCAGGTGTTGCTCAATCAGTCCTTCTAAAAATGTTCACAGACAATCTTAGCAATGCTTTTCTTTGTCATGGATCAATGCAAACACAATCACACCTCATCATTTGACAATGATGTGCACTTTATTTTGGGGTAGGTAGAGAAACATGTTTGATAAGCTCAGTGCCAGGTTCAAAGGTTCTGTATTGATAAAACATGATATGCTTTCTTTGAAGAGATTCAGGTAAATAGGTTCAACATGTTGAAGAGTAGCCCTTCTTTTCTCTCTTATTACCTCCTTGAGTTGGTCAATGGTTGCTTTGCATGAGACATCCACTGTGAACGTGCTGTTGCTGGGATCATCACCCAAAAAAAGGCAGTTGAGCCATAGATTCCTATTGGTTATTAGGTCAACATAGTTAGTTGTGACCATCTCTGAACAATATCTCTTGTCACACACAATTTTCAACCAGGATATATATGTAGTCTTTTTGCAGCATGTCTGGGAAACAACCTGACAACCTTTGTAGTTTGGACAAGCAGTTGTGCAAAGGCACTGCTTCTAGTGCTTCATAGAAACCATTGTCACTAGGCAAGTTGACTTTGTAGAGAATGAGGTCTTTATGCTTCATAGGTCAGTCTTCTCCCCCTTTATTATAACCTTCAGCTCTATACCCTTGCATTGTCTCAAGATGACAATCAAAAAGACATGAGCAGCTTTGTCGCCATGGATGAGGCAATTAAGTTCAAGCTTGTCATAAGAATCCATCTTTTATGTTGGGTTGAATTAAGGACACATTGTAGTTTTCGACCCATAGAGATACAATGATGATCAGTCACACAAAAGTTTATAGTCAGTTACTACATAAATCAATATTGATGACTCAGCAGGCCTTTTCTCTTCCTATGATCAATGCTGGACACCTTGCTGTCATTTCACATCAGAAATGCCCCTAAAACACCATACACTTAAACTGAAAAAATGTTACTTTTGGTGATTTCACATCTCTTTTAGCGCGATGTGCACATCATTCTCCCTGTCTTTGTTGATGACATGACCTTTGCTTCCAAATCCATGGGCGCCATCAAGCAGAGTTTGGCAGATCTAGGCAAGCACTTCAAGGTCCGCGATTTGGGGCCTATAAGCGAGATCCTGGGCATCAAGATTGATCAGGATTGCTCCAAGTGCTTTCTGAGGATCTCCCAGCGCCAGTATTGCATCAACATGCTTGATCGCTTTGGAATGACTGATTGCAGGCCTGTCACCACTCCCATGGACCCAGGACTGTCTCTTTGTCTAGATCAAGCTGCCAAGATGTCAGAGGAGCTCGCTTTCATGCATACAGTGTCCTATAGTGCTGCCATTGGTTCCCTGCAGTATCTTTGTTGCACCACTTGCCCAGATATCGCCTATTCTGTTGGCCAACTCGCCTCCTTCACTTCTAATCCAGGAATCGTCCATTGGAATGCTATCAAGCACTTGTTGCACTACATCAAGGGTACTCTTGACTATGGTATCATCTATTCCCCTGATTCTTCGTCCTCTGAGTCATTCTCTGTGTTCTCTGATGCCAATCATGGCGGTTGCAAGGACACTGGATGGTCTACAGGTGCATATGTGTTCAAGATTGGTACTGGTGCTGTTTCCTGGATGTCGAAGCGTCAGCCTATCGTCGCTTTATCCACCACTGAAGCAGAGTACATCACTGTATGCGAAGCTGGTAAAGGGATTGTTTGGTTGTGCAGACTCATGCAGGAGATTGGATTTCCTGTTACTATGCCATCTGTGCTGCGCATTGACAACCAGTCTGCAATCTAGGTAGCCAAGTATCCAGAGCATCATGGACGCATCAAGCAGCTGGATATGCATTGATTCTGGTTGCCAGATGTGGTGGACAAAGGTATCATATCCCCTATATTCATAGACATGCCTGCAGATCTTTTGACCAAGGCCTTGCCTCGAGTCAAGGTGCAGCACTTCTGTGAGATGATAGGACTTAGTTGATTGCCAGAGTTGGGCAATCAGGGGGGAGTGTTACTTTTGGTGATTTCACACCTTGTTTAGTGTTCATTTCGTATTCTAATGGTGATCATGTTGTTCCCCATGGTCACTTTACTTACCTACCGCTTTTCAGCCTCTCTTTAGCTTGTTGTGATGTTTCTACCCATACAACACTTTACCTTTGTGCTCTTCACAGTCCATTGTGGCTGACCTGTTTATGGTTGTTTACTTTGAAGCGCAGTTACTCCCTGGAGCGCCACATTGTGTTTCTGTTCAATTGTAGATGGAGTTGTGTGTAATGAGTTTACTTCAACAACTTCTGGTAAGGTTATCTGATCTGGGTTTGCTAATTCGTTATTAGAGGAATAAAGCACCAGTATGAAGTTCCAGCCAAGCTCCGAATCAATCAAAGGCCCCTCTAGACTTGAATAAATAGATGAGGAATTTTTGGAACTTGTGAGATGAGATGCAGTTTGCTTGCCTAGTTCATTCAAACTGCTTTGCCTTTTCCCTTAGAGTCAAATGGCATAGATTGGAAAAGTGTGTGAACTTCATCAAAGGTCATTCCTTGACAAGCACAAGGTAAGGATTCTTGTACTTGATCCCATGATTGGGCGGGTTCAGTGTTAGTAGACTGAATTGCTCTTCCTTTACTACATGTGGGTTTGTGTTGTCCTCTGAACCAATTGCAATGCCCACAATGAGAGTTGGGTTTCTTACAATCTTTAGTGAAGTGTCCATGACCTCCGCAGTTGAAGCAACTAGATTCAGATGATCCCTTCGAGGGTTGTTGCTTGTGAGACTTTTTGGTGAAGTTGAGGTCAAGAAAGTCTAACTCATCAAGATTTTCATCATCATTGATGAGATCAATGTTCATTGCATCACTGCAGTGCGACTTCTTTTCTGATCAGCCAAGAATGAGTCTGATTGACTCTTGGGTAGATCCGATCTTAAATACTATCTCAACATAGGGACTGATCTCTGTCTGTCTCTTATCTTCCCTAATGATCTGTATGAGAATAGAGGGTCTCATGGCCCTTTCGAGTATGGTACAGGCATGTGCTTCAGTAATACCTGCCATGTTATACAGGGATTCAAACTTGGTGATGAATGGACTGGTTTTAAGTTCTCCTTGATGGAACTTATTAAGCTCCATGAGAGCCCAGTCTTTCTGGTTTGCATGTCTGAAGAACTTGGGTAATTCTTCTTCAAGATTTCGCCATAGATAGATAGGTCCTTGAGCCAGTCGAGTTTCGGCAAACTTTCCTGCAGTGGGTCCTTTGAGTCGAGATAGGGATAGGACTGCTTGGACCATGGTGTAGGAACTGGGTGGTATGGCAGTAGCATTCAAGCGTAGCCATGCTTGTATCTTAGCCCACCATTCATTGAACTTGGTGCAGCTACCATCGTAGTCTCCTGGGTCTGTGAAGATCTCAACCTTTTGGGTATAACCTTTTCCAGTACTGGTAGATCCAGTAGCAGCCCTGGCAGCTTCTAGATCAGTTAGTTGATCTCTTAGATCACTGTTTTCTTGTTCAAGAACAGAGACTTTTGTTTTGAGGCGAATAGTGTCAGTTCTGAGATTATCACAAGTGGTAAGTGTAGTGGAAAGCATATTGATGATAGAGTCCCATCTATCTTGTGTAAAGACATACTAGTGTGAGCAAGAGTGTTCCGTAACTCAGCAAATAGATCAGCGATTGTGGACATATTGAATCAGGCAGGGTAGTTAAAGTTTTCTTCTGATTCAGGGGCAGAGTCTGAGTGATTGGTTAGAACAGATTCTCCTGCTTGTAGCTCATCTATTAGTTCAGCACAAGTGGCTGCTGGTGTAAGCGCAGATGTAGATGGTGTATTAAAGGTAAAGTTCAAGTTTGGGTGAGGTAATGGAACTCTGAAAGGTTGAACGTTAGAAGTAGGAACCCTTATTGGCTCTCTTATCAGTGGCAATGGAAGTCCTGCTTCAGCAGCGGCTTTTTGTTCTGCTAGTGCAGCTTCCTGAGTGGCACGAATACGTTGCTGATTAATGAACTGGAGATGAAGGGTTCTTCTTCTCTGTGCAAAGTTCCTTCCTCTGTTTACTCTTTGAAGATGTCTTACTTGTTCCTGATTTCTAGGCTTAGGGTTCTCAGCAAGTGGTACGATGTTTTCAGGAATCTCGTTTATTGTTACAATAGAGTGCGTCCTGCTAATATGGATGGTAGCAAAGAGGTGTTCTAAGAGTTGTGAGGGGTCAGAGTGTACTAGGGTGATAACCAGTAGTACTGTCAGAAATGCAGTACCAGCGAGGTAGGTTAGGAATATGAGGGATAGGGGTAGGAGATCTCTCTCTAATCCGTATCTGTTCCCTGATATGATCTGCAGCCTCGAGTACCTGTTGTCGAGTGATCTCAATCTGGTTAAGATCTCTGGACTGCTCAATATCAAGCTATATTCTCTCGCATATAGCTCTGTTGATTTCCTGTCTCACTCTCTCTAGGTGAATGGTCAGAGTGATTTCTGTAATGTTCGAAATGACAGGCAGCTCTGTGAGTGAGTGCGGTGCAGATTGGTTCCCAATTGATGGGTTCTGGTAACTCAGATGGTGCCCTTGTTGGAGTGCTAGGGTTGTATGTCGGGGACCTGATAGGCGGGTATACGATCTCCCGATCTGCTAGTGTTGGGGTTAGATGGTGTTCAGTATTTACTGCATTACTCTGTGCTAACTGTCCTGGTAGGTCGGCAGTGTTGATAGTAGAAGCCCAGTAGCAAGTACTGGGTGTGTCCTCTGGTGCTAGAGTGGTCTTGTTGACCAATGTCCTATAGCCTTGGTCTAGGCTGCTATCGTAGTCAGATAACTGATCTGATTCCTATGTATGGACTCGTCAGTCCTGATCCGTACTCAACTAGTGACTAGTTGATTGGTACCTGTAGGTGTGTTTCAGCCCTTCCTATCTGTGCCTCGTAATCCGAGGGGTTGTACTCGTTTGGGTCGTATGAGTCTGATCTTACTGCGATGTCTGGTACTAGGCTGAAGATGTCTGGGAACGAGACGTCGGTGGAGGGTCCTACTGTTGGACCTGAGGGTGAAGATGCTGGCAGGGGAAGGCCTGTCCTTCCTGCTACTGTGTATGTGTAGATGTTGGAGATGCGGTAGTACGGCACTGTCAGAGTGCAGGGTCAATAGCATAGCGTGAGCGGCCTATCAATAACCTACTTGGTTCTAGCAATCGAGATGGGTGGTGATAAAGTGGTGATGGGGTCCCGGAGCAGTTAGTATAGTCTTGTTCTAGTGAAACGACCAGAACCCACCTAAGGGTCTAGTGTTTGTAGTCACAAGAGTACTAAGGAGGATGTTCTGGGAAAATTTTAAGAGAATAAGACTAGAGAGCCTTGTACTTCTTGGCTATAGTATTTATACTACTAGTACATGTGCACAGACCATGCAGTGCTTATCTACAGATACTATACTTGTATTACTAGGTCTGAGACTAGGAAACATGAGACAACATGAGGAAAGTGTTTACTGGAGGATAAGCATACCTGTGCAGACATGTGTTGGATAGGGAGCATGAGGTGCATATGAGGTGTGTCTCATGTTAATCTAGAGCGCATCACTGCAAGATCAATATCGTGGGAGAAAGTTGGGCTTTGTGGGAGCTTTGTGCGAGTGAGCGAACATAGGGGGCTATTGTAGTATTTGATGGTTTGTGAGTGAATGAGCACTGGGAAAAATAAGAAAAAATAGGGGAAAAATAGGGGCATTTGTAACACTGTCTTTAATTACTGCATGATCAATCTGACTCTCCCTACCAAATCATCAACAAGGGTCTCAGGATCTGGATGAAGCTTAAGGGGTAAACAAGTTAAGCAGGCAACTGTTCCTATTGTTCTTATTAAACCAGAAGATCCATACAGCTTCCAAGATGCCATATTACCCTCTTCCCTCTTGAGCTTGACATGTGGCTTGTTCCCCTGATTTACAGCTTTATCAAATGGTTCTACCAGCTCAGGTGAGTGGTCTAGTTCGTTGTTGATGTCAGTTTTATGGTGCTAATCACTGTCTCCAGCATCCAGCACCCCTCATTGATCACTTGCACATGATTACATATCTTCTCTCCTAATTGATGCTTCTTGATGTGTCTGTGAGTCGTCCTTGAAATTAGGTTAGACAGTCCAGGTGCATTATTCATTGCCCATTTGTACAGCCAGTACTGATTCATCTACTCTGTAGCTAGTATGTCCATTTCAAGTTGTTTTGACTTGCAGCATGCTGCACTTGTTTGTGCTCATTGTATCAACCATTTCTCATTGTCTCTCAATCATTTTGACACATTCTCCACTGTTTTGTCATGTCCAGTTATTCTTGATGTTGGTCTTCACCTCCTAGTCCTCCATCTGACCTCCTTACACTCTATCTTGACCTGGCATATTTGACTGTAGGTGTCATCTGGTGCTGTGCTCCCATCAGGTCTGTGATGTCATCAGCATGTGTAACTTTACTGCTTGTCACTGCTTCCCACTTTCCCTTGAGCTTGAATGCTCCAGGTTTTTTTTTCTCAATTTACAGGTCCATTAAGTGATGGAGGTGACTCTGGTGATTGCCTCAGGTATGTTGTCAATGCTTGTTTTATTGCTCTGATCACCTTCATCAGCCATGGTTGATTGCTCGTGGGCCATTGTGCCCTTTTTCCACCCACATTCTAACCTGCCATAATGTACTCCAAGTATCTCAGAATGTGTATGTGTGCTTTGGGATCTACATATGGTAGGTATCTACCTGCTTACCCATCAGAGTACCCATGGGCTAATTATTCCATATGTCAATGGGTATATGGGTAATGTGCCAATAGTGATATGGGTTGGAGTTGTGAGACCTGCTACCAACTTAAATTAGACCCAGTCACTATTGGGCATCATTTGATTATTAACACCTGTATCAGCATAATTGTGGGTATCCATCAAAATAACAATGTCACACTACATGTTTGCTTTGAAAGCATCTAAGATAGGCCTTATATGCAAATCTTGGGCATGCAGGCATTTCTAGTCAGGAGTTGGATGTTTGTGCTGACAAGCTGTGTCTGGTTAACTTAATGAGTGAGGGAGAGGGGAAGTTATAGGATACTTACTGTGTGGGACTGAATTTCAAGGAAGCCCTGCAAGCCACTCTGAAGACATCAGTGGGAGTGGGATTCATCAGAGGAGTCAACCCTGTTTGATATTCTCAGAGATTGCATGTCACACTAGTACCAAGTTGCGAATGAAGCATATATTGACTTGTACTTCTGGCACAGGACAACTGATGCTTGTCTGCTTCTGTGAGCCCTCACCCTCACTCTGATGGACCAAATGATTAAGTCCTTTACTGCTATCAACCCTACTTGGAGTGTGAAAACTGGTAACTGATTCTTCAATTAGCATGTTCGATTTCAATATGGAGGTCTTCAGCAACTGCACTGAAGATTTCCTATCAGATATCTCTTGATGGGGTCATAGTATATTTCACCCTCCTTTGGAAAAATGACATGGCCTCCCCCCTCAAGTAAGGAAGAACAAGCTCCACTGCATAATGCTGCAGATGATTGATCATCAATGACCAGTCAGAGATGGGCCCTTTAAGAGATTGTTGCCAATAAAACAGCCTCAGATTGGTCTTTTGGTCATAGAAAAAGACCTCCAACAAGGCTATTTTTGGTTGCCTTCTGTTCAATGCACTAAAGAGCATGGACATATGATTTCCTGTAAGAAGACCAATGATCCTATATTTTCCATGCACCATCAGATCATGGAGCTCAATTCCTACAGCTGATTCCTTGTGTTGACATCTACTTCTTCTAATTCTTGCTAACAGACATAGAGAAGAGAAGGGTAAAGAAAAAGGGGACACAGTCTAGACAATTATTTATTCTTGCTAAATTTAGCCATCAAGCATATTTACCAAGCAATTATATTCTCTGCCAAAACTGCATCTGGTTGACATTGCCAATACCCACCACCTTTATAGTGGTCATGAAATGCTTGTTGATGAGAGGAAGCATTGATACCAACATACCACAAAGAGAATGGCTTCAACGTGTTGGTGACAGAGTTGGAGTACATCACCTGTACAATGTGGCAAGGTGAATCTGCAATAACAAGCTCCCAGATGATTGTAGTACTGCTGATTGTATTGTCACGCTAAACAAACCTGAAAAACATCTCTGCGATCTGGTGGTCTGAGGTGAAGGTGCCCATTCAAAGCTGATTGAGCTTGGGGATAGAGTATGACAGCTTCTCACAGTGAGGGAGGATGACCTGGTAATAATTAAGGTATGCAAGGAGTCCAAGAACACCACATTGGAATTTGGCCACATAATTGACAATGTCATGCCAAAAGAGAGGAAAATAATTGATATGGTTCATGAATGAGTGGACATGCTGCATTATCTTCAAGGACTGGCACCCCTTTCTTTTGTGGCACTTCACCCCCTATAAATGCCAAACTGCTTCTTTGTTTCATTGTCTGGTTTTCTCAGTCCCTGCCATTTCTTCTCCTTCAGGAAGTCAACAGCAAGTGTTGCGCCTGTCACTGGCTTAAATTTGGCATATAAGGGGTTATACCATGCCCATTGCATGGCAGAGTCAGGCAGCCAGACTTCTGTGTCACACAAAATTGCAACTAATTATGGCAATCAGTTGATAACCCCCTATTTACACTTTGTCTTCATAACATAAATGTTGAGCATGCGAGTGATTTGAAGGGGATTCTTTCAGTTTGCAGATTGTCCTAGTGTTCTGGAATACTAGTGTCATTGCTAATTGGGTGAATTAACTGATCTGGTAGCTGAAACAACCTTTAAAGACTCACACTTAAGTGAAGCTTGCTAAGTCACTGGCACAAAGAAGAAGACAAGAGAAGATGAGAGGAGAAGTTGTCTTTAAGGGGAAAACTCCAAGAGGACAAGACTAGTGTCCTCTGGTACTGCATTGGGGTTTATATATTAAGTACATATGCACACAGATCAAGCTGTGCTAATACTATATACAGTGGTCCTGGCACCCTCCATTTTCTCAGTGAAGCTGCAACTCTTCTCACTCCCAAATAATTATCTTTAGTAAAGCAATTCAAATAAAAAAGTAAACCATGCACAGATTCTACCACTTCAAGAGATCCAGCTTCTAGTCAGTATCAATTGCATTATGAATGAACCAGATAATATAGCAGTATAGCTCAAGAAAACTAAATTCCCCTAGAATCTTTCTTCAAGTTCCATGTTGACATTGATGAGATACCAAAGTGTGTCTGGATTATGAGACAACAATGTCTAAGGTATATGCAAGTGAAATACCTACTTGGACACAGATATATGCAATGTGTTCTGGTTCCATAGTGGTCATATCATGGAGAATTGCATTACATGGCTTTGACTCTTTCTTCAAGCCAGGATTGAGAGTAGAAGCTGGTCCAATGAAATGCAGCTTGCAATCTACACAGCTCTTCTAAGTCACTTCAAAATGGGGTCACTGATAGAAATGTAAGATATACCCAGATAAGCATATACATACCCTTGAACTAGTCCATCACACATGTTCTCAGGATCATAACAGTCTCCAGGATAATTGTTGCCACTCTAAAACACAGTGAAAAAGTTACTGGCCCTCATAGGTATCATTTCACATTTCAATAACTTTCAGGTCCTGTAATAAACATTCAGTGTATTGCTGGTGATAACTCCAGAACATACATTTCACATGCTCTTTGGGATTTTTATCATACTCCTTCAGTCTATTTGCAGGACATATAAAGTATGCAAGAATGGGGTGCTTCAGACCCATTGCCTCCCAAATATCACCATTAAGTGTAAGAGGAAGCATTTGCACAGCAGCATGCAGTGGAGTGATGGAGGAAGGAATGCAAATAGTGGAAGGGACAGATGCGGCATGGGAGAGAGGTGAGTATACAGGTGGAGGGTGAGGGAGCAGAAGGGTGAGTTGTATAGGCAATAACAGCTGGCATGGTTAAAGGAGTGGGAATAAGATATGGCAATGAGGTCATTGGAAGGACTGTGGGACATCCAAATGGAGCTTGTGTTACGACTTGCTTTTTCCCTCTTTTTCTTTATGTTTTTACACTTGTACTTGTATCATTCTTGACTCTGAACATTATTTCTTTTATCGCTGACTCATCCACGCTTATCTGTTATCTTACTTGCTTCATCAGCGATTACTTCCTCCACCTTCCATTCCATTCTATGACTCTCCGTACCTGCTCTCACTATACCTACCCTTAACCATGTGACCAGATATATAAACCCACAATACCTATCTCTTGTACCTTAGTTTAGATCTCCTCAAATCACCTCGGATCCCCTTGAATCTACTCTCCTTGTCCCAAGCTCCTTCTGGCTCTCGTCCAGTTGCTTTGAACCTTTGACCCCTTGAACCCTTGTGTTCCTTTGTGGAATGTCTTCCTTGGACTTTGTGCTACCATTAAGTGCACGCTATCTCATTGAACCTTTGACTTAGTCTTTCGAGGCTATGCTCATCTCTACCTGGGCCAAGTGTAATAAAAGATCTAAGCTACCCTTCACGGCTACCATTGCTGTAGTTCCGCTCCACCCTTGCTCAACAACCTCGACTCCCTGCGTCCCTCTGGGGACTACCTCAAAACCATTCCCCTCAGGAACCCTCTGAACCCTTTGAACCTTCGTCTGACAACAAACACACCTCCCTTGACCCAGACCTTGCCCTCCCCTCCCAACAGGAGGACAACAATATCTTAGACCTCTCCCACCAGCTCTCTGCCTCCCTTTCCATCCCTCATGTCCCCACTCCCCCCTCCCCTACACCTATCACCCTCACTGGATGAATCTTTAACCCCCCTCCTCTTCCGCCACCACCTTGTAACCCCATGACCACTAAACCCACTGAACTCCACCTCGGTAATCCTGAACCCTTTGATGGGTCCTCAGAAACAGCCAACCAATGGCTGAACACTGTTCGTTTCTACCTCAAGGTAAACGAATCAGTCTATGACAACAATGACAAACAAATTGCCTTCGCTCTCTTCTATATGATGAAAGGATCTGCCTTGGTCTGGGCAAATACTTTCAGACAGCAAGCAGTTACTACTACCTCCATTAACTTAGGAACCTTTGTCAACTTTTGCAAGTCATTCAAGAAGTCCTTTGTACTCAAGGACACCATCACCAATGCCATCTCTTGGCTATCCAATACCTGTATGAACCCTAATCCCAAGAAGAGGGGAGAATATTTCCCCACCCTTGCTGCCTACACTGCTAGCTTCATTAGCAATGCTGCTCTTGCTAATATCACCAATGAAAATGTCCTAATCAGATTCTACTCTGTTGGACTTCCCAAACCCCTGATGCGCCACATATACTCCATGGACACTCCCCCCACTACAGCCAAGGAGTGGTACAAGAAGGCCTCCCACTTCCATACCCAGTTCGAATGAGCTAGGGAGATTACCCGCCTTCGCACTGGAGGATCTCAAAACTCCTACCGCTCCTACAACACCCTCACTCCCACTCCCACTAAAGACCCCAATGCCATGGACATAGATGCAGTCTGTGTCACCAAGCTCACTCCTGAAGAGTGAAAGCGATGCATCAAGAAAGGACTTTGCTTTCACTGCCGAAAAAGTGGACATCTCAGCAATGAATGTCCTCACTTTCCCTCTACAGGACAAAAGAGAAAGAAGGTCCAGAAAATCTCCATGGACAATCTCCCAGAGTTAAAGGAGACCAAAGACAATGATGAAGAAGAAGAAGTGGCCATATGAAAGATTCACTTCTCCTGGAATTTTTGAAAAGGAGAACTCGTTTGACACAAGTTTCTCCTTCCCTTACATGTGCATCTGTAGTTGTATCCTCCTCCTTGAAAACAATGAAACTCCCCATTCAACTTATCGATCCAGATCACATTACCAAAGCCGTCAACACTCACGCCCTGGTTGACAGTGGTGCCAATATATTGTGCATTGACTGGGACTTTGTTCATAAACACAAACTCCCCACTGAGCAACTCTCTGAACCCATCCCTATATGAAACATTGACCAATCCACAAACAAGAGAGGAGCTATCTGCTTTACCACTACCCTGTTCATTGACATTGAAGGAATCACTCACAAGATCCTCTTCTATGTCATGCACTGTGGAAACAAAAATGTTATCCTGGGACTACCCTGGCTTCAAAGAACCAACCCTACCATTGACTGGGCTCACCAAACTATTTCCATCCCCGAATCATCTGATGAATCCTTGGAACTCTACCAAAATTGCACTATGAACCAATGATCCCACAGAATCCCAAAAACCCCTCCCCACCCCCTCAACACCTTAATGTCAATGCAGTACATGATGCATGCCTCTATGAATACCTCAAATACGAAACTGAATCTCAGTTTTGTCAATGAGCTAAAGAAGCATATACCATCAACCGCATCATCCACTGTGGTTTCTGCTTCATCCCTCTAGGCTCCCCTGTCATCGCGAAACTCACCACCGCCACTGAACTAGCCATGGCCACCAAGAAGGCTAAATCTGCAGTTTCACTTCTTCCCAAATACGAGAAATACTCCTCAGTGTTCTCTAAAGAAACCGCAGACCACCTTCCACCCTCTTGCCCGTATGACCATGAAATTAACCTCAACAACTCCTTTATACCCAAAGTTGGCAAAATCTACCCCCTATCACCCAATGAACAGAAAGCCACTGAAGACTTCCTTGAAGAAAATCTCCACACCGGAAAGATTCGACCCTCCAACTCCCCTCAAGCCTCACCATTCTTCTTTGTCAACAAGAAGGATGGGAAGCTTTGTCCCTGTCAAGACTACCGATACCTCAATGAACATACCATTTGTGATGCCTACCCACTTCCCCTAATCTCTGACCTTGTCAACAAACTCAAAGACGCTAAAGTTTTCACCAAGTTCAACATACAGTGGGGATATAACAATGTCCAAATCAAAGAGGGACACCAATGGAAAGGAGCATTCATCACTCATAAAGGACTCTTCGAACCCATGGTCATGTTCTTTGGCCTCACAAACTCCCCTGCGATCTTCCAACAATTTATGAATGACTCATTCCATGACATGCATGATCTCTGAAGAATGGCTCATCATTTATATGGATGAGCTCCTCATCTTTTCCCCAGATGAGGCCACTCATGTTGAACCAACTAAATAAGTTCTATAACGAATGGAAGAACTTGATCTTCACCTGAAGCTTGAGAAATGTTCCTTCACAGTTAAAGAAGTAGAATATCTAGGGATGATCGTTAAACCTGGACAACTCGCCATGGACCCTGTCAAACTCAAGGGAATTTCCAATTGGCCCACCCCAACCAAAGTAAAGGAAGTCTGCTCATTCCTTGGCTTTGCCAATTTTTATTGACGATTCATCCCCAATTATTCCACTGTTGCATGTCCCCTCATTGATCTTACCAAAAAGAACTCTGGATGGAACTGGACAGAAGCTTGCTAAAAGTCCTTTGACACTCTAAAAGAACTATTCCTCTCCAAACCAGTCCTTCATCTCCCCAATCCCTTGGCTCCCTTCACAATCGCTACCAATGCTTTGAAATATGCCTCAGGATCTATTCTTTTACGGACTGATGTCAACAGCAATTGGCACCCCTGTTTCTATCTCTCTACTTTGTTTTCCCCTGGAGAACGAAACTACAATATCTATGACCGCAAACTTCTGGCTATCATCCGAGCTCTCAAAGCATGGCGCCACTACCTTCACAGCTCCCCCTTTCCCATCCAAGTCTTTACTGACCATAAAAATCTCACATACTTCCACCAGGCCCAGAACCTCAACTGACGTCAAGCACATTGGCTTCTAGACCTCGCAGACTTTGACCTAAAAATGATCCACGTCCCGGGCCATCTTCTTGCCAGTCCCGATGCTCTATCTTGCCACCCTGACCTCCATCCTGACACCCCAGATAACACAGGAACTGTACTCCTCCCTGACTCCCTTTTTGTCTGTGTCATCAATACCACTTTGCATCAGAAGGTCTCATCCTCCTCCAAGGATGATTCCCTCGTTCTGAATGCTCTGCATGCACTTGACAGATCAGTACCCCCCACGTTCTGTTTCAGGCTGTCTGATTGGGCCTTTGACAAAGGCATACTTACCTACCAAGGTTGTGCCTACATTCCCCCCAACAAATCCCTTCACTGCTCCATTGTATCCCACTGCCATGATCATACTTCCACTGGTCACCCTGGCTATCTTAAGACCCAACAACTCATTGCTGCTGAATTTTAGTGGCCTGGCCTTGTGCAGTTCATGTGCAAGTATATGGATGGATGCTCCTCCTGCCAACAAGCAAAAGCAAACACCCATCCCACCATCCCCTCTACTTCTCTGATCCATTCCTCAGCCTCTCACCCGTTCCAACAGATCTTTTGTGACCTTATCACTGACCTTCCCCCTTCTGCC
>JBBPTD010000676.1:0-19062 GCA_038093895.1 Boletus aff. mottiae
TCGTATAGAACATCAAACCGGCCTCTGGAAGCGGGAACTTGTTGGAAGCACGAATAAGGCAGGAACGCGCACGCTTACGGTTCGAGTCAAACTCGACGGCAAGACCGGACTTGTCCGAAGAGAGTCTCAACACGGGGTCATTTCGGACGGTTAGTACGTCTTTGACGAGATCCAGCGAGTCCGAGAACTCGGAAATGGGAACCCGGTGAGGGGAAACGAGCTTGAGGTCAGATCGAGGGCTCAATAAATAGTAATCGTCTAGCAAAATACTGGGTGAGTTCCCGTACTTTTGACGCAGAATGACCGGCGTACCATAGCCGGCTCCAGGGAAAAGGTCACCGATTCGTTTGGAATCGTGGATGTGTGCGCCGCTGTTGTTGTCGGCCTCTGCAACGGGGATGCATCGCCCAGTGGGCAAGGAGTTAGGCTGGAGCTCGGCAATGTGGCTCGCCTGATAGGCAACATTGGAAACTTGAGAGTAGGAGAACCGTGCAAACGCAGTTTACCTTGATAGTCAAATCGTGATTCAAAACCCTGAATGTTTCTTCGCCGTCTTGCATGCTGACATCAAGGTTGAAACCCCAGTGCTGACAACAGTGAATATAGGCGGAAATTCGAGCTCACTACCAACACAACATACCTGCGTCAGATTGATTGGCGTGACTTTCCTTTGGCCTTCTGGCAGGTCGACGAGCTTCGCACGATAGACTATGACGATGCTCCCAAGTTCGTGCCGTGAGACAGTTGACGGCGGGTCCGGCTTCACTGGCGGTACTAGTACAACAAGTGTTTCTAGATACAAGGTGCCACTGTACCCCTGTTCACCGTCTGGGGACGTTAGTGAGAAAATGACCGCGCTTGCGTCCGTCCGTGCCGCAATCGACTGTATTTCTGCCTTGGTAAAGAGCTTCACGTCGTCCAATCGCGTGAACTTTTCCCAAATGCGACGGTCGAATCCCTCAGGGCCGCCGTGAAGGGATACTTTGGAACTTTCTGTTGTATAGCATACATGGGAGTGGGTCAATGGGATGTCTTATGCTCACGGTGCGAAGGCATACCATTTGCCAGGGCTTCAAAGGAGGTCGTAATGCCGTTCTTTTCGACGACGTGTTTCCCGACGGGTACGCGGTTTGCATACCTACCAATGATGGTATTCATGTACTTGATGGTGCTGTGATCCTTGGGATCTTCTGGACCAATTACAATGTCGTGTGTCTGTCGTTGGGGACTAGCTGACCACACTGGCAGTGGACCAGACTTTCGTCCAGTACGTACCTTTCCGTTGACCTGCACGATGACCTTATGGATGGTGAGGCCATGGGGAAGGACCTGCGTTGATTGAACAAAGGATCGAGTTCAAGTTCAACATCCCATTGACATATTACGGCATCATCTCACCTCAATCGATAACGTTGGTGTGACCGAACCTGGGAGGGAGAGTAATATGGGCGTGTACGGGTCAGACATAGATTGTATTGAGCGGGGAGAGCTCGTGAAGGAACGTTCTCTCTCACGTTATCTTCAATCTCACTTTCCAAGTACGTAAGGGGAAATATGATGTCATGTTGCCTTTCTTAGATCAGCCCGGTGGACATACCGGCCCGGCAGCTACCATCTCGGTGCCTTTGCGGCTGGCATGGTCCAAACGCAGCAAAATCTGGTTTCTCCATCCTCCGCAAGTTGATCCACTCGCAGCACTGCCTTGGCAGGCGCTGCAACAGAGTACAACACGCCGCCATGATGATGATGTGCTCCTGAATAATTTCGAAGGCATACAGTAGCACTGCTAAATAGCTCGAAACCTTGACAGACACGAGGCATGCGGGGGAGCTGCGGCGGTCTGGATAGCAGCTATAGGGAACGTTGTCAGTGTTTTATCCGTCATTATGATGGCCGATTGAGCGAGAGTCGATATGGTGACGGAAGGAAAACACAATGAAAACCGCGACCGGACATAGAGGATGCTTGGAATGCTCAACCACGGTGGATAGGATAGAAACACTGCATATTTCTTGGGTATGAATGGGCCCACATGAATGTACATTGAGAGCTTACAGTCTGAGAGAGTTATCCGCCGCTTGTTCACACGCTAGCGTCCGCTATAATCGGATACTAGTATAACATCGGTCATCCTCTCCATCAACGTTTCAACTATCGACAATCTATAGTACCCGGCGGGATGGCAGAAATTCACGATCAGTTCGACACTATCCTGATTTTGGACTTTGGATCCCAGGTCTGAGACCTTCTACCTCTCTCTGTGACCGCCAATCTTGATCGCTCTACAGTACAGCCATCTTATCACTAGGAGATGTCGTGAATTGAAAGTCTACGCCGAGTTGATGCCCTGTACGACGCTGCTCAAAGACATCCATTTCAAGCCCCAAGGTATGCTTGGTCATGTCTTCCGGAAATCCGCGGCGAAATACTCCCCGGGGAATTGTCCACAGGCATCATTCTCTCAGGATCACCGTACTCGGTGTATGATTCCGACGCGCCACATGCAGATCCTGCGATCTTCGAACTTGGTGTCCCAATCCTTGGCATTTGCTATGGATTGCAGGTTCGTCTCCGCCTGCACCTGTTCAGATCTGGACACCTCACCTATTTGCCCGCGGTACCTGACAGGAAATAGCGTGGAACTTCAAAGGTCAGGTCGCGAAATGTGAACACCGCGAGTACGGCCATGCGACTGTTCAGAGGACCCGGTTTGGCCAGGGCTCTGTCGATGCACTCTTCGAGGATCTGGGTGATGAAATGCAGGTACACGTCTCTCGTTCGCGCATGATACTACTTTTTTTTTCATCAGCACTGTATTGCTTTACCAGGTCTGGATGTCCCATGGAGATCAACTCCAGGATCTTCCCAAGGATTTCCATGTTATCGGTCAAACAGAGACTGCTCCATTTGCTGCCGTCGCTCACAACACGAAGCCCATCTATGGCATCCAGTTCCATCCAGAGGTCACTCACAGCCCAAAGGGTAAAGCAGTGATATCTCGCTTTGTCCTTAGCATCTGCGGATGCAGAGCAAACTGGACGATGGTCAGCTTCATTTGGTCCTCGAGATCATCATTTTGAAAACCTTGATGTTTCATCCTTCAAGGAAGAATTCATCGGAAAGGAGATCTCACGCATAAGAGATATCTGTGGGCCCAAAGGACGCGTTATTGGTGCAGTCAGCGGAGGTGTTGATAGCACC
Organism: Boletus aff. mottiae; assembly: GCA_038093895.1. Lineage (NCBI taxonomy): Eukaryota > Fungi > Basidiomycota > Agaricomycetes > Boletales > Boletaceae > Boletus > Boletus aff. mottiae. The sequence continues at coordinate 3,202 of JBBPTD010000676.1, forward strand.
GTCGCAGCCAAGCTTATGCATGAAGCTATTGGTGATCGGTACGCAACAACCACCCTTACCAGTCAGCTACTGACTTGTGCAAACCGATAGCTTCCACGCCATCATGGTCGACAATGGTGTCCTTCGTCTCAACGAAGCTAAGCAGGTCCACGAGATGCTCAACAAAAATCTCGGTGTCAACCTCACTGTTGTCGATGCATCCGAACTCTTCCTCTCGCGCCTTGAAGGTGTCGAAGATCCAGAACAGAAGCGCAAAATCATTGGAAACACCTTCATCAATATTTTTGAAGCAGAGGCTGCCAAGATCGAAGCCGCGGCAGAGGAAGAGGAAAAACAGGGGGGTGAGGCAAAAGGCTTAGTGGAGTGGCTGCTACAGGGCACGCTCTACCCGGACGTCATCGAGAGTATCAGTTTCAAGGGTCCGAGCGCCACGATTAAGACACACCATAATGTTGGTGGGTTGTTGAAGGATATGAAACTGAAACTCATCGAGCCCCTGCGTGAGTTGTTCAAGGGTGAGTTGGTATTATTTACTTTAGGTATGGAATACTAACCACGCACTTTTCGTTACAGATGAAGTTCGCGCGTTGGGTCGGTTGCTGTCGATTCCGGCGCCGCTGGTTCAACGTCATCCCTTCCCAGGGCCGGGACTTGCCATCCGAATCCTCGGCCCTGTCACACGCGAACAAGTGAAGATCCTGCAACAGGCCGACAACATCTATATCGAAGAGATTCGCAGAGCGAACTTGTACAACCACATCAGCCAGGCATTTGCAGTTCTCCTCCCAGTCAAAGCAGTTGGAGTCATGGGCGACAAACGAACATATGAGCAAGTAAGTTTTGTGCCCGTCTTGCACTGTCTGCATCTCGGTACCTCTCGCATCGTGATTTGACGTCCCCGATCAAGGTAATCGCGCTGCGCGCGGTGCAAACTGAAGATTTCATGACGGCTGACTGGTGCGTTTGTTCTTCATCGTTGCTGCCAACCCATGACGCAAACAACATGTTACTCCATTCCCTTGTTTTTCTGCGGCGCAGGTATGTTTTCCCGGCTGAGGTCCTGAAGCGGATTTCGTCGCGTATTACGAACGAAGTGAAGGGTGTGAACCGCGTCACCTATGATATCTCCTCCAAGCCGCCTGCGACGGTCGAGTGGTTGTGAAACGGTTGCGCGGGATGGGCCACGAACAAGTTTCAATCTTAGTTACTAGATAACCAAAATGGCTGGCGGACATCTTTATACGAGGATGATAGCGGTCATTAAGATCTAGGGACGAAAGCCTTCAAATAAAGACAATCGATTCCCAACAAAGTAACCGAGGACTAGGAGGACATCGGTATTTGCTTCCGACTAATGGCGTGAAAACCTGCACCACCGGCGACACCCACGACTAAAAACCCATTATTCAAATAATGGTAGGAAAGTTACTAGGTTACTTCGTCGAGACGTGCGATAATGTCGCTTCACGGTGTCTTTGAGTCAGCTCCGCTGAGGCGCTTGACATGAAGGAGCAAGTTGAAGCCTCCGATGGTTGACTACTCCCACGTGATGTGCCTCCACTCAATTACCTCAAAGCCAGCATGCAACACCCTGCTCAAGGTCGCCCCAGGTCGACAATTCAATCTTCGTAATTGATCTGACTCGTTTCAAAGGGTTTCCAGGCTCACCTTCGGGCGACAATCCCGACCTCGAGGCCATGAAATCAGCCCACAGTGCTGCCATCAACTCAAATGAAAGGATCTTCCCGATTTTTGCCAAGAAGCTTGCATCCAAGGATACCAAAGAATATGCCAACACTGTTCGCAAATTCGCTCACTGGTTAGGCTCAGAGAAGGCGTACTATCCAGCTGCTCGTCCCAAGGTGAGAAACCACTTTACATCCAAGTACCTCATAGTACCAATCGCCAAATCCACCAGATTGTCCAGCTTCTCGAGGTGGGATTAACATTCTGGCACGAAATCGTTCGTTTACGGATATCTCTTCTCTCTGGTTCTAGATTGCTCTTTCAAGTTTCATGGATAATTTCGTGCATCACTCCGCCGTCGCTGCAGAGTTTGTGGAACTTGTACGACTGCTTCTTCAATCAGTAACTCCATTCATACCCCTGTTTTCCGAGGTTGAACTTCAGTGTTAGTTTTTTCCAACCAAGTTCATTTCCACATGATCACCCCTCCATAGCAAGACTGCACCGACTAATTATCGAGGCAGAGAAGGCCCTCTCCGGGGTGACCAAAGGTACTACCCACGGTAACATGCCTCTGCAAGGAGCTGTCATTGCCATGTAGGTCATTCCTTCGCGACTTCCGATCAACCGAATTCACATAATGGCAAGCACGTGTAATTCCATCCCAACCAGCATCCCATCGCTCACGCTTACTTCCTCGGTCAATGCTCACTCGCAACCCAAGATGCCACCCATTCCCGACGCTCAAAAGTCAATGTTGCAAACCCTACCCGGCACAGGCGCTGTCAAAGTGGCGCCTAATAGCTCTGTTCGTGTCGATCCAGCTCGAGCGTCCATTTCTGCTGATGAAACATCCGGCCAAACCAACGCGAACCCGCCTCTCTCGTCCCCTGCTACGAACACCTTACAGCAACCTGGCGAAAACGTCTCCGCGTCAATACCCTCCAAGCCTCAGCCCAAACGTACACGGAGGGCCGAGCTTTCTGAAGAGCTCATAGCTCGTGATCTTAATTGGTTTAAATCCAACCATGCGCCCGCCATAGTGAACGAGGAAGGGCCTGGCTCACCTACGTCCAAGACTGGGGAGTCATCACTGGCACCAGCGTCTGACATAGCCGATATTCCTGGACGGTCGTCGCCGCAAAAGAAGAAGACGGCACGCATGGTGCCATCCCGCCGTTTACCTCGACGCATTTCCCTCGATGCTACTCGGAAAGAGGATTCTGGCGTCTCCGATGTTGTATTACCCCCTGCTTCTGAGCCGCCGGCAGATGAAAATATTGGAGGGGTTTCCGTACAGAGCGTTAATGAACAAAAGGCATCCCAAGAAAGGACGGAGTCTGAGGCTCGATCCGCGGCAATACCGGAAACTCGTGTCATACAGGAAGTTTCCCCGCACGAAGAGCCACAACTGACTGCTCCGTCATCGAACGAATCTCCCGCTAGACCACAAACACCTCACACAAGCCATCAGTCCCCCCCGTTACTCAACGGTGAATCTGTTATGTCCGCCACACCGCTTCCCGAAATCACGTTGGATACAATCGAATCAATGGATATCTGTACTTCAGGTTCCGACCGAGTCCTATCAGAATCCCCTCGCAAAATAGGATCCACATCACCACAGTCCCCCCAGGTGTTACAATTTCAAAGCCCAATTCTTCCACCTCCCGTGGGCGCCTGGGAACCACCTCTGAACTTGAACTTCAACGTCTCGCAAATATCGCCTGGTCAGCTGCAACAATCGGAAATGGACGCGAACCAACAGCGATTCGATGGCGAGATGACCGTTATCCACAGCACTCAAGGAAAGCCATTCACGCATACCCATATAATCGATATCAACCTGAATGAGAGTATATTTTTCAAGATATCACAGTGGGTGCACAGGAAATCTCACCCATCGTACGTAGCACGTAACCCGGTTCACTCGAATGTTGAGCTAATTTGACATTGTGTTGTGACACAGAGAAGCTGCTCACGGAGTCTGCATCTCATTAGGGTGCTATCGCCTCCCAGAATTTTTTGAGATGCTCAATTCAGGGAGTGGCAACCACGACATCGAAGCATTGATATCACAATCATCCTGCTCTTGGCCACATTCAAACCGACTGTCCCTACTTGTCAACGACGAGACAAGGCAGACTGTCATTACACTCTCCCCTCCCTTCTTCGTACGTGTTCCGGACCGTTTTCGTAGTGCAATGTTACAATCCGTTCCCACTCCTTGTAGTTAACCCCCGACCAATGTGTCGACATATCGTCGCTGATGAAGCCGGGAAACAACACATTGGAGATCAAACAGCATGGCGACATGTCCGAGTACATGGTCGTCTTCCATGCACATCATCCGACCCGAGTGCAGCTAGCTGAATTTGACATAGTGAAAATTGCCGATGAACGCTGGAAACGGTTTTTGGAAGTACTTTCTGCGCGAGCCACGCCGGAAAACATGATGGGTACTGTACCTGCAGGCGCTATCGGGGTATTTTGAACCTGGAATTTTTGTGAGGTGTTCAAGGCGTATTTTACGAGTGAACTCCGGTTTCCGTTTGCTGGGAAACTGTCCCACAAAGAGTACTTGCAAGTGAGGTTGTTCAAATTTGCTTTTCACCCCGTCAGTGGGTCAAGTATCTACATACCTTGTGGACGGTGATTGGCTGTACCAATGTCAATAGCCAATTGACGCCACAAACACTGTCGCGGTCACTTGATCTTGGTTTACGATGACAACAAAAAAAGCCAGAGACTTTCTCGACAAGGAACTCTTCGTCAAGCGCGGAATCGTACGCTCTCCACCCTCCCACACGACGTCGTGCCACCTCTCACCCACAGCGCTTCTCTAGGTCACCTTCAGGTCACTCAGCCGCGAACTGGGGATTCACGTCAACGATGCTAAAGAGTGAGTGTTGCCACCTTGGACGGGGTTCCGTAATCTTCGTACCCTCGTTGATTGTGTCTATAAAGCGAGTTGCAATGTTACTACGACGCCGTACGCGACACGGACGCGCCAGCTGTGCCCACGTACCTCGTCTCTGGAGAGGTACCAGCGCTGACTGTCGACCGGCACTCGGAAACACAACAGTCCGAGTCTGCCATGGATATGGATCCGGAGTTTGAGGACCGGGAAGAGACAGACGTGGTACACCAGAGTAGGGTGCTGCTGGTGGACAATCGTATACTCGATGGTCCGTATCTCCTCCATTCCGATCGGTTCACACTCATTCTGACTCTCTGTCTAGAGGCGATGTCGCAGTTTTCTCGTGTACATTCAGTGCATATATACAGTCTATCTCCGTCGCGGTTTGTGGTGCGTACACTATTGACACGCGTTTCACAAGTTGACCGGGACGCGCAGGACGCGGGACTCGTCTGTACTCCAAGTATCAAAGTTCACAAAGCAGACGCCAAAGGTGGTCCGGAGTTCTTCTCTGTTGTCGGGAAGATTATGGGCTCTCATGTTAAGGTTGGTTGGTATAAACGCATCCTATCCTCACTGACATCTTTGTAGCTCAGAGATGGAGCTGTCGATGAGAGTGTGGCATCCTCGTCCAAAACAACCTTTGATCTAACCGCTAAAATGGCGCCAAAACTTGCGGGTTCTACCAAGGCGGAACATCAGATGACGAAGGGCAAGGCGCCATCTTCGGACACGAAAGGGCAGGTTGTGACAACGACACCGCTGCAAAGAATTGAATCCAAAGAGAAACCAAAACTTTCTGGCAAACTAGACTGGAGTAAGGCAAAGGCAAAGACCAAAGAAAAAGAGCCAGTCACGGAGAAGACAAGGGAAGAAAAGAGACCCAAATCAGAGCCCGATTCCCCTGTTGCTGCCATGGATTGCACGACGAGCAGAAAATCGGGACTGGAACCGACGAAATCTTCAGCTCTCAAGTATAAAGCTAGCGGCATTGTGAGTGGTGACTCGCAGAAGGTACTCCTAGACTCTCTCCTGCAAAGGACCGCGCTAAGCTGTATTCAGCGAGGGATGAAGCGAAAACCCCTTATAGATACAGATCAAGAATCCGAGTCCGAGTCATCATCAGTGAAAGCCAAACCAAGTACGTCTGACGGCTCGTCTGTCAAGAGAGGGGTGGTATATTCAGATGAGGACGACGACGACGAAATTCGTATGCTGTGCCAACGACGCCGAAAACGAAAGGGTACGGTTACATCGGATTCCGAGATGAGCCTTCGAGCGATGATGGATATCGACGATAGTGCGTTCTTCCGCTTCCCTCTCTTCCGCTGTAGTTGATCGTGTGTACAGGACAAGTTGACCGCGTCTCTAGAGCTGACAAGGTCCTTCCCCGGCCTGAGGAGTCGGAAGAGTCGGAAGAAGAGGGTAACAAGCCTGAGAAAGAACCGATAGCCCCGCCTGCAACCACTGAAGAGGAGGAATCTGATCATGTACCAGTCGTACCGAAGAGGAGGAAACCGCGCAAGGTTGCCCTCGTTGGTCGTAACGGTCTGAAGAAGCGGCGCGTCATCAAAAGCCGGACGGCGATGGATGCGAAGGGGTATATGCGTACGTCGTTCTGTGATGCCTCGCGAAGATGTTGCTTGATAGTGTATTCTAGAGACGGAAGACTACTCGTCGTACGAGTCTGTAGAGGAAGAAGAAGCGATTAAGCCCAAGGGGAAGGGGAAGGGGAAGGAAACAAAGAAAGCCTCGAAACTCACTGACAAGGACGAGGAGGTGAAACCAAAAATGGTGGCCCAGGAAGAGAGTATTGGGAAGTCCAAAGCAAAACCCACTCCAAAGCCCAGAGGAGGGGCTGCCAAGCGCGGGGGACTGTTGAACTTTTTTGGTCCGGAGAGAGGAAAGAAATGATGTAGTGTTCATTTGGATGATTGCTGATAATCTGTGGTATTCATGCTTCCGAGTGCAAGAAAGGAGTTCCGTGAGACACTAGTGCGGTTCAGTGGTCTAATGGTTATGATTTCTGTCTCACACACAGAAGGTTCCCAGTTCGATCCTGGGCTGAACCACACTTTTTAATGACTTTTGTTTTCGCCCTCAACAAGCTCTCTCGACTGTGACCGTCAGAGGGCTGCAGTGCCAAGTATAACACAGATGGTGCCATTGAAGGTCATGGTACATACTACCAGGCTTATTAAAATAGTAGAAGAGGACTCATACTTGTCACGTCAACAGTTGTATGTTGACCACACCGCCTCATGTTTTTTAGATGAGCGGGAAGGTTTGCAGTCAATTCGGTATGCGCACCCCATCAAGGGGCCAGATACGCCTGAGGGACCGTGATTGGCGGCTCGTTCTAATCATCCTCGGCACTCGAGCTGGTACCTGAGGTGATTATTTCCGAGGATTCCAGTACGCACCGAGTGCGAGATGGAGGTGCGATATGAGGGTTAAGTGTGAAGTAATGGGTACCTGTGCCTCGTCTCCCATATGGGCGTACCTCAGGGAGCTGCGCAATCAAGAAGGAAACGCATTAGGGCCATCCTCACCGAGAAAAGCCCCTCGTGCACGGTCCGTCGAGCCCTCCGATATCTTCCAGCTCCAAATGCTGCAGTTTTGTAAATCCTGGCAACGTCTTCGTATTCAGATGCTGCTACCATTCCTCCAATGATGTCACCGTACTCCGAATGCGCCTCCGAGGCACCATGGGCTATTTATCAAGTCCCCGCTGCATCGCAGCGGCCCGGGGACCACCCGGCCGCGCGTAGCGAGTGCCATTGTATCAAGCGCAAATGTTGCACCATCAAGGTATACCCACATGGAACCAAGTGGCTCCGATCTTGCTTATTCCGCGGGGGTCCGTCCACGATGCTGAAACCCCGTCTCCTTTGCACAACGTGGAAGATACGGATGTCCGTCTCGGGATGCGGGTGGGCCGCACAAGGACATCGCTCGGTGTCAGATGGGATATCGTCCTCTGACCCTTTGCACACGGTTCACCAGAAGGATGTGTTGGTGCAATAGCATAGTCTCGTTAACTGACTCGGAGCTTGTATTGGTCTGCAAGGTCTTCGAGCGCGCTTGTGACGATTGGGCCACAAGAACGTAGGTAGAGCAAATTACTCACGACTCCGAGAGTACAATATGGCCAGTTGGATCGTGCTCAAGCATAAGCCATGATCATGCCGTTTCACAAAATGAGAAATGGAATGAATCGCTGGACTACGATGCGAATTCAGGCTGGCGATTGAGCCAAATGTTAATTCCGACACTAGCCTGGTGATTACTAATACATGGTTGTCCGTCAGCATGTGGCTGTGGGACTTTCCATGAGGTTGTACTACTACTAGGATCACTCTGCTGTTTTCTATATCTTTACTCTTGATATTTTCGTCAGTCATGGGTAAGTTTACGTCTGTCTGGTCTCTTCGAGCATATTTTTACGATCATCTCTTTGAAAGGTATTCCAAAGGTGCGTATTGATCCATAACGGTTGACACGAGGCAATAACCTTTCCATGTGTGCAGTTCTTCCGCTATATTTCGTGAGTTATCGTTTCTTGCGAATAGGAACTATATAGTCTGATGGAATGGACAGTGAGCGGTACCCACTAACATCACAACTCATACAAGAGAACAAGATTCCAGAATTTGGTGATGGGATTTAGCCATTGCAGCGTTCCGTGTCTCGTCTAACCGTTTCCCAGATAACTTGTATCTCGACTTCAACGGGATCATTCACAACTGTACGACTTCATTCTCTTGGTCGATAGTCTATTAATTCATCCACAGGCTCACATCCCAACGATGACGACGCACATTTCCGAATGTCCGAGGAACAGATATTCACATCCATATTCGCATACGTGGACCTCTTATTCGGGAAGATTAAACCGAAGAAGCTTTTTTTCATGGCTGTCGATGGTGTGGCCCCGCGAGCCAAGATGAATCAACAACGTAGTCGTCGGTTCCGTACGGCGAAAGAAGCAAGAGAAGTCCGTGAGAGAGCGGAGGCAAAAGGAGAGGAACTACCAGCTGAGAAAGCGTTTGACAGTAACTGTATCACACCAGGTGCGTAACTCATGCTGTCATGTCTCAATTCTTCACGCTCCTCTCAGGAACCGTCTTCATGGCAAGACTATCGGAGCAGCTGCGATACTTTGTCAATAAGAAAATAACCGAAGACGCAAGTTGGCGGGAGATCCAAGTTGTGCTGTCAGGTCACGAAGTCCCTGGGGAAGGGGAGCACAAGATCATGGAGTATATCCGGCTATCCCGTGCGCAACCAGACTACAATCCAAACGTCCGACATTGTTTGTATGGTCTTGACGCTGACTTGGTCATGCTGGGTTTGCTCAGTCACGACCCGCACTTTTGTCTCCTTCGCGAAGAAGTCAAGTTTGGGCCGTCTGCTAAGAAAAAAGGGGGTGGCAAGTACGTCGTCTCCCTACTGGTGTAATTCCTTCCTCACATGTGCACAGTTTGGAGTCACAGAATTTCTATCTTCTGCATCTTTCCTTGATGCGCGAATACTTGAACTTGGAGTTCCGCGAGATTGAGCCCGTCCTTCCGTTTGACTATAGTCTAGAACGTGTTATCGACGACTTCATACTTCTCGCCGTATTCGTCGGGAATGATTTCTTACCTAATCTTCCCGACCTGCATATTCATGAGAATGGTCTAGAAAGACTATTCGATGTGTATAAGAAGGTTCTGCCTTCACTCGGTGAGTTTCTATCCTGCTCGCCATATTATCTTTGTTCATGTTAGTTTACCAGATGGTTATATCAATGAGAGCGGTACAATCAACATGAAACGCCTTCAAGTCGTGCTTGACGAGATGAGAATTTGGGAGCGCGAGGTTTTTGAGAAAGAGTACGCCGATGCGAATTGGTTCAAGGGTAAACAGAGGAAACATGGTCATGAGATGGAGATGGCGCGCATCCGCACTGGCCTCGGTTTGTTGCTCTTTTTATACTTACTCCGCTTGGGTAGTAATGACGATCTTTTTTTGTCCCAGTTTTAACACAAGCACAACGAGAAATATTTGGCAAGGTCAAGAAGTTTGTGTTGGATAACCGAGAGACGCGGCCGAGCATCAATGCGTCGCTCACTATGCAGAACACCTTTCCTTCCAGTGATCGCAACTTTATTTCGACTCTCGGTGCCGACTTGCATCTGTCCGTTACGTGGGATGAATACGACGAAGAGGACCAGAATCTTGTCACGTGGCGCCTCCCAGGTTCGACGGTAGAGCCCATCCTTGAGCCTGGATCTGAAGCCAACGAAGGCGAGGACGATGAACAGTGGGAAGATGTTTCAGACGAAGACGATGAGGAGAGTCGGTTAGCTGTCGAACGTGTGTTGAAGAAGTATGAGAAAGCCCCTGTCAAGGATGATGACGAAGACGGGGGATTTGATGTACGATATGAGAAATCTGTCAAAGATAGGATGGACGAGTGGAAGCGCAGCTATTACAAGGTGAGTGGTAAAATACCATCGTTGGTTGCTTGAACTCACTACTATCTTGTGAACAGGGGAAGTTGAATATTTCGTATGACAACTCAGAGCAAATGAGGGCCTTAATCTTCAGGTATGCTGAAGGTTTGCAGTGGGTAATGCATTATTACTACAGCGGCGTTGCCTCTTGGGGCTGGTTCTACAACTACCATTATGCCCCTCGTATTTCCGGTATATCTGTTGCCGACTTCCACTGGTATGATAACTCATTGGTTCCGAAAGATCTGTCAGGTTTGGGAGACATGGTGTTCGAATTCAACCTCGGGAAACCCTTCCGTCCATTCGAGCAGCTAATGGGTGTCTTGCCCTCGGCCAGTATGGGCCTTATCCCACTTGTATATCGGGTAATTTGTGCCTCACACACTTGGTGATTATTCTCACAACAATACCAGGATTTGATGTACGATCCCAACTCTCCTATTTTGGACTTTTATCCCCGTGAATTCGAGCAAGATCAAAACGGGAAGAAGCAAGAATGGGAAGCGGTTGTCAAGATCCCCTTTATCGATGAAGATAGACTACTCGGAGCCATGGCATGTGCGCACTTTACACCTTTCATTTACGCACAAATGGTCTGAATTCTCTGCCTTGCCCAGCGCGTGAACACCGCCTGACAGCCGAGGAGAAGCGACGCAACACCTTCGGAACTAGCACTAAATTCTCGTTCAGTACGGGAGAGCCGACTGTATACCCGTCCTCTTTGCCAAATTTCTTCCCCCCCATCTATCGCTGCACGTGTGTAACGGAGCCTTTCGATCTTCCTACCCTGGATGGCCTTCATCTCGTTCCTGGTCTATGCGACGGTGTCTTCCTGGGAGCAGAAGCACTTGCTGGATTCCCCTCTCTCGACACACTACTATACACGGCTTCGTCAGGATTCCACGGCGTGAACATTCATGGATCTGAGAGCCGTAACAAGTCGATGGTAGTGCATATTCAGAATCCCCACGAAAGCCGCAAGTCAGAGGAAATTGCCAAGGAGATGGTGGGCAAACGTACTTTTATCGGCTGGCCTTTTTTGCAAGAGGGTCGCGTTGTCGCTATTTCGGATTCGCTGTTCAAATACGAAGAGGTAGTGATCATACCAGGGAGCGCGCCTAAGATTGTTGCCAATCCCCATTCGCCGCACGGTCTTAGCCATTGGAAAATGAAAGCAGAGCGGATCGAGCAGATGTATTCGAAGAAGTGTGGAGTTATCACTGGCGATGTAGAGGTGCTTGTTCACGTACAACCCTTGAAAGGTGAGATCCCTCTATATTGACTAGACTCACACTTATTGGCGTAACAGGCATGAAGCGCCTAGAGACAGGAGCCTTTGTCAAGGACTATGAAAGTCCCGACAAGGAGATTGAACAGGCGGTCCAGATGGTGATATCACAAGTTGCCACCGAAGATCCACGTTTCCTCGAGAAGGAACCACCACCGTTGTCCGAGGAATTCCCAGACGGCTGCAAAATTTTCTTCCTTGGGGAACACGCATACGGCGTCGCAGCTCAAGTGGCAAGCACTATTAATGATACTCTATCTGTCATTCTTGCTGTACGTAACAATGCATCATCCTTGTGTCCTTTTGACTTAACAAGTTCACGATAGTTCTACCCCTCGGATAAAGCGGAGAACGACAACTTCAAAGCGATTGTGCAGAATCGCGTTTCTCAGCATTACTATCCCTCCTTCAGAGTCGCTAACATACTTCATATTTCCGGCCGAGCGCTCTCCAAGATTACGTCCAGTTTCATGGTATTGACTGCCGACTCTTCGAAGAACAACTTGGGCCTCAGTCTCAAGTTCGAGGCGAAAAGCTTGAAGGTCATTGATTATTCACGCAAGGACGGACGACACTGGGAGTTCAGCGAAAAAACAAACGATCTGATACGAGAGTACAAGGTGACACTTCCTTGCGCTACGATAAGATTCATTTGTTTACCTTGCGCTTTCTTAGGAGAAGTTCCCTGAAGTATTTCAAGTGCTTGATCAAAACGGGGATGGTAAATAGTTTTGCTTAACTTCCCTCCGCCGTACACCGACTAAGGTGCCCTCAGACATGACTCGTGCAACGGAAATTTTCACTGAAAATGCGGACGCTCGCGTCAAGGAAGTCAAAGCCTGGCTTAAATCAAAAGGCGTCCGCGAATTTGAACCCGTCTCTCTCTTCTCTGATCAGCTCACGAAGAAAACTGTCGGAGAAATCGAAGAGTACGCAAATAGCATCAACAAGAACAGACTTACGACAGCAATCAAGAAAGCGATAGTTAAGAACATTCCGCGACATGCTGTCCTCAAACCTGCCCATGCAACATACAGATTACAGAATCAACACTTTGCACTCGGTGATCGCGTGACAATGGTGCAGGATTCCGGAGGCGTACCCTTGTCCGCAAAAGGTGTCGTCGTTGGACTCAACTCGAAATCAATGGACGTTGTCTGGGATGTTGCTTTTATAGCCGGATCCACTCTTGATGATAGGTACTCGAGCAGTTATTGTGCACAAGCTGGCTTTTCATTGAACGCTTTCTAGGTGTTCTCCGTACCGCGGGTCGACGGTACAGTTCAACTCGTGTTTGAACTTGAGCAATCCACAGTTCATAACTTCAACGCACCCGAAGTCCGTGCCTCCACCGCGCCTGAACGTGCCTTTCAAACCTCGTGCTGGGCCATACCCTGATGTCCAGCCGGCTCCTGGTCAGTCAGCTACAGCCGGGTTCCGACCAGCTCCGCAAAGGCATGTAGACATTAATACCGCATCTTAGCACAATATGATGCTTACTACGGACTAGGCAACCCGCACCTGTCGCTATCATGGCGAACCCCAACCGAGGACGCGGTAATGGTTTCCCGAACAGACCCAAACCCACAGGATCATACGCATCGGTAGGGGGTACATCGGCACACGCAGGGCCGTCAGCAACACCAGGGCCGAACCACTACACCTCCAGCGGATATGGAAACAGAGGACGAGGTAGAGGTCTATCGAATGGTCACAGCGCAGCAGGAGTACCGAACCAGTCGTCTCCTGAGTATAGTCAACGTGAGGCATCAGGTTCGGGTGCTCCGAACGCGAATGGAGAGGCTGCTGGAACCCATCGCCACCATAATCCGTCCGTACATGGCGGTGGACCACATGGTCACGGAGGATTCCCTCACGGAGGCTCTGGCAATACGCGAGGGAGGGGGTTCGGTTCCGGACTCGATCGTGGAGGACGGGGACGTGGAGGGCTTAGGGGACGCGGGAGGGCAGGACCTGACCGTCCTCATGTTCCTGTACCACTGCCGTCGTCGTAGTGAGGTGATATAGTTCATGGGTTGGTTGGGTATGTATGAGGTGATTCTGTAGCTCTGCATGTTGTTAGCAAAACTTGTGTATCGTACGTGGAAGTTCGGGTCTGCGTAATTTTCGGCAAATCTCTGGTCTAGTACATTCACTCCGACACCGCAAATAGTAACCCCCAATTACTCTCTCTTTCCAGTCGCCTCGAAGCATGCCTCGAGGATGACGGGCTTTTAATCATGTTATTCGCGACTGTAATCTGACCACCACATTTACGTCTGTATCTGGTCTCTCTTTGCAAATACGACACGACCATCGTGAGCACGATGCCTGGTCCCCGAGCCAAACAGAACTCCGGGAAGAAGAACAAGCCCAAGGGAATGTCTCAGAGGGACGCTGCTCCAGGTACAACTTCCTCATCACCTATTATTCTAACGACTCTCCTCAATACCCTGGATGGCCTACCGAGTGATGATTGGGACAAGGTTGCCAAAGTCCTATGCGACCACTTTAAGCTGCCCGGTATGTTCACCACCCATTTTTCCAGGCGATCGACCACCAGTACTGACTGTCCAGCAGACCTTGGGACGAGGAGCGGGCTGAAGAAAGTGTACTATAACTTCGCACATATCTACAAGCAAATCAATGACACATATGTTGCCAACGAGGCAAATGAGCTCATTCGAGGAGGAATCACCGCCATCTACGTTAAAATGTGTGCGGACTCCGTCCTCAGGAATATGCTTTTTCATCAAGGTAATACTCTCTTCAGTTGCTGAGCGATAACTGACGGACTGCAGAGGGGCTGCTTGACAAGATCATCGCGCTCATCAACAAGCCGAACACTCGTCATCTCGCCCTGAGAGCCCTGACCACTATCACCCAGCATGGCGGCTCTGACATTCGCAAAGAGATCTTGCAACATGCCCCCGTTATGATCAAGCTTCTTCAGGATTTCTCAGATGACTTGTACGCTGCAGAACTGGCCATCACGATAATCGCACATGCCGTCACCTGCACTCTTGATGAACCTCAGAGACCATCGGCGAAATACATTAAAATGCTCCAGCTCCCCAAGCTCATCCCCCTCGTTCTTGGCTTTGTAGACAAACCCTGTGTCACCTTGCCTCTACTACACCATGCTCTCGAGTTGTTTGGGAATCTCACGCACCACTGTCCACAGGATTGCTTAACATTTCCCGACATGATCGACTTCCTTATCGCATGCATCCGTAGCGCTGACATGCACTCCCGGTTCTATGCACTCGGTGCTGTGATCCGCTTACATTCCCCAAAGCCAGAAAGACTAGTCAGTGATCCGTATGCACTTATCGCTGCGGTGAAACGGGGGTTGCCAGATCACCTCACCGACCTCCTTTTAGACTACGGTCCTATGCGCTGCGAGTCATCCCTCACCCTCCAATCTTTCGCAGACTACCAAAAAGCAATGATGCAATGCGCGCAGGACCGCGATCTGTATAAACTCGGACTCACGCTCGCTGAACTCATCCCTCGCAACGAGTACTCCATCAGCGAAGGGGGCTTTCAGGCAATCAACGAACGTACGGGGAGAGCCGAGCTCATGGACGTTGGTCTACCATTCAAGATGTGGGTCGACGCGTTGCCGATTTGTGCCAAGGTTATCCGCGGGAAGGGCAAAGCTGGGGAAGAGCACCTCGCGGACATGCTTGACATGAAGTTTTTCGTTCTCCGCTCTCGCGTCCCCGAGGCGATCATGCTTGCCAAGAAGGGGATTGAACGCAACCCCAAGCTACCCTATCCTTATTACATCATGACGCTTGGCGATGACGTGGAGGTAGGGTTGCGCTGCGCAAAGAAGGGGCTCAAGTGCAAGAACATGACACCATTCGTGAATCATGTACTCCGGGCACGTGCCACCGAGATTGCAGGAAATCTGGCCATATCTCGCATGCAGGAGTCGACCGTGGGCGATCAGAAATGGGAGCAGGGACAGGCGTTTATGAGCAGTACCTTGGACGATGCACGGATCTACCTCGCCCAGGCACCACCCGACATGCGCCACCGGAAGAGCATTTTGTACTGGTACATTGTACTGACCCTCATTGAAAAGGGTCCGGAACTCTCGACTGATCTGCATGAACTCAAGGTAGTTCCCATACACTTTTGCTTTGCGGGTCTCACATGCCTTGCTACACAGAAGTACACTGACATGCTCAAGATCGCTGATGAATTCTTTGCCGAGTTTGGTGTCGTTCCGCCTAAATCCCAGCTTCGCTTTGCATATGAGCACATTTATTCTCGCTACACTGCTGCAACTAAGAAGTGGGGTGCAGCTGTTGCACGGCTCGACAGCCAGAGCATCGATGAATTCATCCTTTCACGTGATAAGGCTGAGGACCGGCTGGCCGCGTGGCTGCATGACATTCAAGACGAGGATGGAAACGACTCTGGTGGTCAGCAGCCAGAGAGGTCGTTGCACTCCA
>JBBPTD010000677.1:0-19028 GCA_038093895.1 Boletus aff. mottiae
GATCACCTCTGCCTGACATCCCGCCCGTATGACCACGTAGATGAGGATCGTCTAGGTCGTCGAGCTCGCTGTTGTGGACGTTGCTTGCACGAGACCCCTCGTCGGTTGTGAATGAAAAGAAGAGAGGCTGTGAGGAAGATAGACTTGACTCTGGGTTCTGCTGCTGCAACAAAAACTGCGAGGCATACTGCGCAAACGATTTTGCCATCTCCAACTCGCCCCGCTCGCAAAGACGAACGCAGCTGCCCAGAGATTTGCAGAGCCGTCGTGGACTGCGTCACTTCAAAAAGTAAAAGAGTCCCTGGTAAATCCGCTCAACAACCTAAACTTTGGCTTGCGTACCCATCCGCTTGTGTGAATCTCTTTCCTAAACAGGATCACACACACTTCCTCCTTACAGTACGTAGAGGAAGCGTGCCACTGGATGATCCTGGGTTTTTCAAAACTCCAGTCGGTACCGTACTGAGGAAGAACTTTATTACATGCTACATGACCATGTGTGAACAAACGACCCTTGGCTGGTCATTCACTTCTAAATCACCTTCCGTTGACAGTTCCCCCCTGAAGTCTGAACGTCGCCGTTGTACACCGTCTTGCGATCCACCGAGTACTCCCGCGAGAAGAACGTCAAAATGAACCAACCCCAGCGAATACCGTCATCATTATCCATATCATTGCGATCGAACGCGCTCATGCGTGTCGTACAGCATGACGAAGAGCGACGTCCTGGTCGACTTCAGTGTTGTCAGCTAACAACGACAAGGGAATAACATGTAGTGACACACAGGAACCAAGCGGATCATGCCGATGTTATCGTTGAGTACTGTAATGTTGTCACCAAACCCGAGGCTAGCGAAGTTTGGGGAAGCACCCTGGCGATGATCGCCTCACCGATGGCAAGCCAACGGCACCACCCAGCACGCTGAAAGCTCAGTCGTATCTGTCAAATTGAACATAAAAGAAATGGTCGCTCACCAAAGGAACACCAAGGCGTTCGTCGCAGTAGCCATGTCTTTCAGAGGGATTGCTGCCTGAAGTACTACCATCGGGACCTGGAATACACAGCCTGCACCAATTGCTGCCACCAGAGGAAGAACCTCTTTCTCGACACTTTGAAACCATTGAGCATCGTAAAGTAACTCGATAGAAAAGAATGAAACATACGTGCTTGAGGTGTAGTCCAGTATCATGAAGAGACCCAGACCGACGGTTAACAACATGCTCCCGAACCAAATCGATAGGATTTTTTCCCATCTTTGAAACAACGAATCCAGAAATGATGCAGGATGCAGAAGTCATGAGTATGTACGGAAGTATCCTGAATACAAAGGGTGAGAAGGTCTTAGACGCGGGCACAAGGAAAAAAGGGACATGATGCTTGCACCAGTAGCCGAAGCACAAAGGACTGAATCAGGGTTAGACAATTGTCCTCATGCGACAAAATTAGGAAGCAAGACCTTGGTAGAACGCCGGAAGGTAACTAGTAATTGAATTAGCGCGATGCCACCGAGACTTGGATCGGGGGTCTGTGCTCACAATACTGTCGGAAAGTAAGCGGCGTGTTGAAGAAATGTAGCTGCTAAAATACATCCAGTGGTTCGTGTTTTTGCAAGACTCAGAACAGCATGCAAAACTCAAGCCTGAAATTCACCTTGAATAAACGAGGAGGGAGGATAGCCGCACGTTTTGTAAGCGCTTGATGGACCCCGCCGACAACAAGTAGAGTGGCTCCCGCTACGAGCATGCCGATTGTCCGGGGTTCTAACCCTTTTAAAGTCAAGAATTCCATTGGTCAACTGGGTGGATACGTCAACAAAGGTGACTGACAGCTCTCTTAGTTCGGCAATCTGGTCACGAAGTGGGAGTTTGGGAGGTGGATGAACGTTAAGGAAGATAAACAACAGCAGTCCTGCAATTCCGCCGATAGGCCTGAAACTAGTGATTAGATATGCTGAATTGGATATTGCCGTGGCACGTACAAGTCAATGAAGAAACACCATCTCCACCAAACATGTTGCGCTCAAGCCTGGCAGATCCAGTTGTTATGACGGACATTTAAAAGTAAAATGGCATAAGCATAAGCTTACGCCACCAGGAGGCGGTCCAACCAGACTGACCAGGAGAACGTTAGCAGATCGAAACGGGAGACGTGCAACAGGATTACCTCGAAAAACCATAGGTAGCACCGGCTAAACCACCATAACGCCCTCGGCTACAAGATCGTCAGATCAATGGGGGAGTGGACCTTTCTTGATCCTTGTATGCCTACTCTTTCAACGGAACGATATCCGAAATAGTTATCATTGAGAGTTGCATCATGCCGCCACCACCTATCCCCTGGGCCGCTCTGCAGACAATCAACCAGGTCATGTTTTGTGCGGTGCCGCAGAGCGCTGATCCAGCCTGTCATGGCGACATGAGCAAGAAGGGTACGCACGCGAAAATCCAGGAAGGACCAAGAACATGATGACACTTGAATAGAGAACTGGTTTTTGCCCCAGTGCAATGCGTAAGGAACCTCTTCTAAGTACATCATCGATGAGAAATCTCACCAAACATATTAGACAATTTTCCGTAGAGGGGGCTGAACATGCCAGCTGCGAGCATGTATGCGCTGGCGGAACCCAAGTTAAACCCACGACTCGATAATGAAATACGTGTCACACCTTCCAACCCAGCTGTAACTGTTGCCCCCCTGAAGGCAAGCTACGATGGTGGTGGGGAGTGCGGTTGCGACGATAGTCTTGCAATTCCCAGAATCTGACCTACCTGTACCAAGAACCATCGTGCAGACAAAAGCGAAGCTGACGATACTTAGCCTGTTCTTGGGGAGAACATGTTCCTCATTTTGCCTCCAGGAATGACCAGGCTCCTTCTGTCCTACAGCAAGTTCTTCTTGGTGGGAAGCCGTGGATGGCATGGTCTTGAAGGATCTTAGCCGACTAAGGGAACTGAACGAAGCGTTAAGGAAACGTGAAACTTGAGGAAGCTAAAACTCATGGAGTGGGGTTGAGATCGGTCGGCTGAGGGGTTGCTTTCCAGTGTTTCGACAAGATGGCAGATCCGTGGCCGACGCTTGACGAGAAGGGATCGTTGATCCGAGTCGCTGTGCAATAAGTCAAGTCTCATACTTCTGATCACCGCAACACACGCGACAACCACGTACTATGGCCTTCTCAGTATCCACAAGCTGCTCGCCCTCGTATGATCACTTTCATGGTGCAAGTTGACATTGGAGGATCTTCTCTGAAAAGCCCTCATGTCCCTATACCCATTCTCGTTGCTCAGGCTTCGCATGCAGAGTGCAGAAATGCGTACCAATGTCGCTTCTGACGAAACACATTCACCTAAATTCCACCACTAGGCAGTGAGTTCACGTGTGGGTTGTCAGTTGGTATGATAGATGGCATCTATGAAACGTGAAGGTGCAGCTACCGTTTTACAGATGATACTTCTTGTGTGCCAGTCCACACCAGAGGTATCATCGGTATAACGGGATAGTGGGCCCAATGCGCCTGCATTGTCCTCAAGGCCACCTCACCAGCCAGATGCACAGTGGGCTCGTTTTCAACGACTGGTTCGAAGGAAGCTTGTGTAGCTGTGCATACAACGAAATTTTACTACCAACTTTTGGGTGGAAGCAGCCGTGTCATAGAGACGTCTTTGCTCACTTCCGTGGTAGTCGAAGGATGCAAGGGAATAACTCAACTTAGACACTGGCGTGGAATTTAGAAAGCTGGATTTCGCCGGGGCCAGTGAGCGCTGAGTCATAGTCTATTAGGCAAGCGCTCGATAATAGGCTGAGTCATCGTGTCATACCACGGCACCTATAGCCACTAGACCCGCAAACAGCAGTGACCAATGACCATGATACCAGCATCATTGTCCTAACTGCAGGGGCATTCGAACTTCGGGGCCCTTTTCGGGCCCAACAACTTGGTCACCCAGAGTCACGATCATAGGGCGAGATACAACCGATCGGATTACTAGTACAAACGACAGACCTGGACGTCAAACTATAATGCCACGTTCGTCGTTGACACTGAATCATCTAGATTCTGAAACCACGGCGGTTTCATCGACCCATGTGTGAAGTATTGATTGTTGTGAGGGGAAATTGGGGATGCGTGCAAATGATTTGATCATTGACCGGTACCATTGAATACTTCAGACCGGTCCACACGAAGTCAGACTTTATCAACATCATGATGAAACGTAAATCTTGCCTGACTTGTAGGAGCATCTATTACCATGGAAATCCCACCGTGACGTTCACAGATTACGACTATGGCGCGTGTGGCAAGTGGCAGTCGCGAGAGGTCAGTTTTCTTCAAACACTCCGTTCTACAATACACCAGAGGTATATTACATGCCTTGCTAATGTGCGAAACTACAGTTGTCCGTGCGCGAATAACTATACGTGATATCTATGCGTTCCTGGGTGACGTGCCAAAACCATGCAGCGTTATGCCTCCCTCCTGATTTACTCTTCTGTTTCTGGCACCCCGGCATGTGCAACGCTATTCGCCGGAGTCATATCAGGGTCATCGTTCAAAGCTTTCAGTGCTTGTGGATCTCCTTCAGTCGGTGATTCTAGTACCGCGCCTTTCTCAAGGTCACCAGGTGCCTTGGCTTCGCCACTCCGCACGACCTTACGTTCCAGCGAATACTCGCGTAGGAACAACGTCAGGATCAGCGCAAAACCAGTTGCGGGCGTGGACATAATCCATATCGTGTCAATCGCTTGGGACCATGCATGCAACACAGCATTACGAAGGGTGATATCCTGATTCGATTTGCTCAAGTTAGCAGCAACCCTACAGGAAAAAGCGCCACCTCTTACAGTAATCAAATGGATCTTTCCGATGCTCGCGTTCAGGTCAGCAACCGAAGTACCCAGACCGAGGCTGGCGATATTGGGGATCCTCCCGAGTTTCTGAGGAAGGACGCTGGCGATGATGGCCTCGCCAACAGCGATTCCTACAGAACCTCCGACAGTCCTGACAATGACAATGTCTTTAGTAAACATCGATGACCTGGTGTTAGGCGAGCTTACCGAATGAACACGAAACCGCTTGAGGCGGTAGCCATATCCTTTAAGGGCATCGCTGCTTGGAGAGCGATTAGCGGTACTTGGAAAAGGCAGCCTATTCCAAGGGCTGCGATAAGAGGAAAAACTTCTTGCTCTGCGCTACAGACAGGCATGAGCACGACGACAAGGATTCGTAAAAGTAAAATGCATACATGCTTGACGTATAATCCAGCATGATCATGAGACCCACGCCGAGCGTCATTACGGCGTACGCCACCCACATGATCAGTCGATATTTTCCTATCTTTGACAAGACCAATCCGGAAACGACAGCTACCAAGGCAGACCCGAGTGAGAAGGTGAGCATTCTATATATATTGCATGAGTGAACACCAAGATGGAAGAATGCAGTGCATACTTGACTCCGGCTTCAGTGGCCGATGCTCCGAGCACTGGCAGAAAGTTAGTTTATGCATTCGTATAATAGAGAGGAAGACCGACCTTGATAGAACAAGGGAAGATAACTGGTATTTAAGTTGAGTTATAACTCGTGACGTCTAAATTTTACTACTCACTATGAAGCTGCAAAGAAAACAATGGCATGCAGGAAAACAGTGACAAGAATGATGGCAGTGGTGCGAGTCTTTGATATATTGTTAGGTACAGTGTAGATCAGCCAGAATGACAATTTACCTTGAACAAACGTGGAGGGAGAATTGCGGAGCGCTTCGTAAATACTTCATTGACACCACCGGCAATGAGCAAAACGATTCCAACAACAAGCGGAGCAATCGTCTCTGCGCTCGACCCTTGAGCAGCGAATCATTTAACAACTATCTTATAAACAGGTGACACGGCAGACTCACATGATGTTTCACTGAAGTTCAAGCCGATCAGCAAGCAAACGACGCCTGCGACGAAACAAATGAGTCCAACGAAATCAAGTTCGGCAAGATGTTCCCGAATCGGGCGTTTGTGATGGGGGTTAAGATTGAGGAAAATGAAGAGAATAGCTGCTGCAACACCGCCAGTGGGCCTAAAGACAATTGTCAGTGCAAAAGATGGGTATCCAGTGGAAGGGGATGGCATACAGGTTGATGAAGAAACACCACCGCCAAGAAACATGTTGCGCAAATACCTTGATAACGTGTGAGTAGGCAACAGGATGTCGAAAGGCAGAAAACTCACACCGCCGAGAAGCGGCCCTACAACGCTGCAAAGATGGTTTTAGGCGACCGTGCCAGGGTAGGAAGAAGAGACGTTACCTTGCAATGCCATACGTAGCACCGATCAGCCCACCGTACCGGCCTCGACTGAATGACGATCAATAAGATAGAAGAGGTCGTGGCACCATCACGTACTCCTTCAGTGGCACAATGTCCGAAATGGTTATGATCACGAGCTGTATGATTCCACCGCCTCCGATACCCTGAATGGCTCTACACACAATCAGCCATGTCATATTCTGCGCAGCTCCGCACATCGCAGAACCGAACTGCAAATGGGTAGATCAGCACCTAAAGGAGATATGAGATTGAGGCACATACCAAAAATATGACTATGGACGTGTAAAGAACTGGCTTGCGCCCTAGGATCGAGCGTAAGTCTGCGAGGTAGGTCCCGTGTGGCGGTCCGCTTACCGAACATATCTGACAGTTTTCCGTACAAGGGACCAAATGCTGCTGCAGCGAGCAAGTATGCGCTGGTAAGATCGTGCGCTGAGTAAAACCTTATACATGACGCAGGCACGATATGACATACCTGCCAACCCAACTATAATTGTTTCCGCCTCCAAGCTCGGACACGATCGTCGGGAGTGCAGTCGCAACGATCGTCTATACCGCTGATTAGATCCCGCCAGAGAGCACACAATCACCGGCTTCGGACTCACCTGATCGAGTGCGGCCAAGAATATCGTGCACATCAAGCCAAAGAAGACGATACCCAACCGGTTCTTGGGCAGGACGTGCTCTTCCTTATCTTTCCACGATGCGCCCGGCCGTGTCTTTTCGACAGGCGAGTCGCTCTGCGTTTTGGTGGCCATATATGCGCTGGATTGAGAGGGCGGGTCTGTTTGCTCTGTCAATGGTACTTAGCGCCAGGCGGGGGATGGGGTTATAGTTGCAGCGGAAGACAAGAGAGGAGGATGAAATATATATATATTCCGATTTGCATAGTATTCGCATGATAGTAGTTCCGGAATGCCTCTCACGCCGTGTCCGTGTCCGATGTCGGAGCTGCATTGCATGTAAGCCTAAGTTACCTCCATCCTTCGACAGTGAATAATCTCACGTGAACACAGACAGCGGCTGAGTTTACAAAGCGCTCAGGTCATCTCTCTCTGTCATCCACACTCAGATCTGGGCGGAAACGCGATCGTCGCAGGACCTTGAGGGCAGTATATAAGTTACGCACTGGCACGTACGAGGCGGGTGACCGACTCAGTGTTGATCGGCGCTAACTCCGTGGACCCCCACGCAAAGTTTCTCTGTCATCCCAACGTCCAACTTGATCTTTCGCCAGCTAGCCACGTATCAGAGAAGATGATTCAACGAATCACGCTACCTTTTTGGTGGGAGACGTGAACATGATCTGCCACAAGTCGTAATGTGTCCACTCCTATTAGGCAGAGTAAGGAACAAGGGACGCGGTGCGAAGCGCAGCCAATCACAAATCGCCTTGACACCGAAACGGTGACAAATCTTTCCCTCTAACCGCGTTTTTTGTCCGCTCTGCATCGGACGGCAACACTCGCCGCAACAAATGACGAAAAAACGCTTATTCATCCTGCAAATATAGACAGCTACAGCATGCGGGTCACATTGTACGGCCAATGGGGACCAGGCAACATTCCTCTGGAATTAGCGAGGTTTATTCTCGCAAGCACATAGGAGGTTCGTCCGCCAAAATGTTCCACGATTCCTTGGAAATTCGCACGTCCTTCAAACTTTATGGTTGACCGCCATCTTATCACGAGAACTTGAAATGACAACGTAGGGGAGGTCACGATGACCCAGCATCACTGACATAACCTTACAGTAGCCCAGGAAGGTCCTAATGGGCCAAAGCACTCGGGGTTGCTGTACGTACATACGATGGTCGCCGCTGTGGACTTTGGTCTCTGCGGCCAGAAGCGGCTAAAACGAACGGCAGTCAAACAACGCTGATTCAGCCATAGTATCTCTTATCGGTTGATGATCGAAGAATGCTGAGCAGAGTTTGAGGTAGATGTTGGTGTAAACTGCTATCTTAGGGCTGTCGCTGACATAACCTTAACCCAGTTGTTCAAGTAACCGGACATCCGATCCGAGCAGCGCTCGGCATACTTCGGCATGTGGTACTGTACGACCCTGCACGTTGGGCCATCGTCACGGTTCCATCCAACAAAGAAAAAATCCCATGGGATCGCGGACACCATCACCGTCACTTCCATTTCTCCTGCGGGAGATTGAGCCGTTGATTCACCGCCAACACAATCGCGACGTGACATGAACGGGAAGAGCTGGCACTGACGTAAGCCCAACCCCAACACCTGCACGTCACGCGTCACGCTCGACACACAATCCACCAAACAACCACCACTAGCATTCCTCACACTGATATTACTTGTTCAAGTGACCGAACATCCAACCCAACAGAGCTTGGCATACTTCGGCATGCGGTACTACTTACGACCATACATGTCGGACCACTTCTATCCACGGGATCGCGGATACCATCACTGCAACATTTTCCTTTATCCTTCAAAGGCAATCATGGAGATGAGTACTTATTTAAGTCGCTGTCGCTGATTGACTCGCCATCTTATCGCCAACCAATCGCGACATGAATGAACAAGGGACCTGCAGTGACGTCATTCCAACCCTAGCGTTCAAGGCCGACGTCCAACAACGCCCGGCATGCGTCGGCATCCCTCCAATTTACTAACCACGACCCTGCATGTCGGACTACTGTTCCATCCAACAAAGACAAATCCGCGGGATCGTGTACACCACACCGTAACCTTTTCTTCAAGGTTTTCCTCCAAAGGTAATTTTTGTGGGAGATGTAGTAATACTAAGTCACTGATTGACCCGTCATCTTATCGCCAACGATCGCGACATGATGTGAACGGGAGAGCTGGCACTGACCTCAATCCAACCCTCAGGCCTCCGCGCTCAGCGTCCAAGCCATCGACGCAACTCAGCTCCCCACAACGGCGCTCGGCGCACCTTGGCATCAGCCATCTATATCCTAAAGCGACCCTGCACGTCGGACCAACCGCGCATTCCAACAAGGACATATCCGCGGGCTCGTGTAACGCCCTCACCACACCACCTTGCTGCATCGAGTTATCCTACCTCTCGTTCGGTTCAGGGCGTGGTGCGTTCATCTCGGCGATGTTGCCGTCACTGTCCATAGACTCGCCGAGACTCAGTGTCCAATACGACCATATACTACTGTACACTTGGCTTTTATTTGGCTCAAGGTGTCTCTGATAGGGAAATCAGTCGATATTGGATCATTTGATCATCATGGGTTGCGGTCCTGCGGAAGCGAATAATACATAACTCTACAGCACAAACGCCCATCCGACGCGATAGGATATATATACGTTGATATGCGAGTCATCGTGCCTACGATTATCAATAGATATGAGATATTTGGTCACATGGTATCCCCATGAGAGGTGGGTCTTACCGACAGGACAATTTATATGTCGATATACAGCACGTATGAACGCGGCTGCCGTACCTCGAACTCACGCGCACGATAAGCCCATTCCCCGACTCTCTCAATCCCCCCCCCTATCTCGCAAAAACGTGTGGGTAGACACGTAACCCATCAGCACGAAACCGACCCAGTCGACCGGGCGCGAGGCAATCCCAAGCGTTTTTTTTTTCACACGCGCTGGCCAACCTTGCCCCCCCACGCCAGGCCGCCATGGTCACTTGGTTCTCGCAGAGTGGCGTTTATCAGATAGTGACACGATGACCACCTTTCCATGTACGGCTAGCGTAGTACGGACGGCGGCCAAGTTCGCCGTGTGGCACTGATTGGATTTGGATTTGAATTCGCTGACTGTATGATCTGATGTCATGTACAATGCAAGACGTCATACGTGTATGACGATATAGATTCGACGTCATATGTATGCTTACAGGACCTTCCATGGATCGCTTCTGACACACTGATGTCATGCGTTTTCCAGAAGCAACTTGCCAAGTTGATCACTACGCTCGACTTGTTAGAACCCATTCGCACAGGACGGATCGGAACGTAGGACTGAATGGACAGCCTTGATTCATCTCAAAGGCATAGGATAGCTAACGTGCCATCAGGCCAGCTTCCCTCGTTGTGGCGCATGATCGCTTTGAAAATCATGAACAGAGAACATGGACACATGGACCGTGCCTGCCCCATGTTGCATTCATACATTCAAGTACAATGGACTGGCAACTATGAGCGACTCACTATACGCCACTGAGTCATCCAAGACAAAGGCTACGCCAGAGTGCCGGCCCACCGTACTGCGAGTGGAGAAGAAAACGCTGATCCTGTAGACGCCTCGCGATCAGTCGTCGATCGCGCGCCACACTCAAGCAGCTGCACAGGTATCCTGCATCACAGAAGCACAGAAACAATGCTGTGTGGTCCTCTAGTCCAATACGATGGTGTTCGAATCATCGATGCACCAACCCTCGTACCCCACTCTTCGTCCGGGTCTTGCCGCTGGGACGGTTCATGAGACTGCCAAAGGCAGGAACGCGGTATCCTCGAGGTGATTACAGCAAGGGAATTCGCCAACTGCCGGGAGATTGCGTCAGGAGAATGAACTAAGCGTTCCCGATATGACCTTGTTATGTTCATGACCACCCACCCTTCGTCATAGAGAAGCCCCAGTGTGAAGGCGGGGTTGAGGCGGAGGCGGAGAGAAATGAATATACAGGGTTAGCGTGGATAGACGCGGCCCACTGTGATCATACGTCACAGGAACATGCTGTACCGTATATTTCACCAGACGAGAGGCAATAATCGGCAGTCGATGTGGGTTTTGAGGGAAACCATCGCCACGTGGTTATGTCTCGAACCAGATAGCCCGCAGACTAAATAAGGCCTGGCAATGCCATCGTAGCAAACGCCTTTCGAGAACCTTGGACATCGACGAGGATGCGTGTAGAGAACTACTGGAAAGACAAATTATCCGGTCTTCCCGGCACAATTTAGGGTACAACCCTGCATGGTTCTTGAACTCCGTAGCGCGAACAGCTTCAAGGGGAAAGGGCAGGGACCACAGGAGTAACCACAGCCCCCACAGGACCATAAGAGTGTCGGTATTGCGCCAGGAAGAGAGATAATGACCATGCGGGATCCGCGAGGCAACCACTTTCTCGTCCGTGCGCGGGAATGAAACGAACGTGGAGATTATACGAAGCGCACAGGTCACGATGACGACGTCGACGGCAGTCAAAGCAAAGGCTCCGCAGTGCGATGCAAGTCAGGTACGAAGACAAGGGGGTTAGCCGTAGCAAGTTACCGGTGAACCCGTGGAACGTTCAGAAGATGAAAGTGAAATGAGTAATTGGATTACACACGAGGTGAAGCGTTCGGTTAGATATGATATCGGATGGCACAGAACACGCGGCGGTCCGGGGGATAACGAGGTCCGATACCGGAACTCGACAGCATCATCGTCTCGTGTGGAGCGTAGACGAAGAATGTATTCACGACCACAGGTTTTCGGAGAACAAGACTTGCGGTGCCAGCGAGGCATATGAGTACTCAAAAAACTGAACGATTACCACGCGCCAGTGGAGTGTTTGGGTCCAGGTCTTCTTTGACGGCCAACTGAATCGAACCGTTACCAAATTATATTTGTTTGATGGTTTCACATCCTGACAGGACGCAGCCTGGGGCCCAGGGCTGATGAGAAAACCCTGGATCCAGATGTGGGTGTACGCCAAGGAGACCGAGTATGAAACCTTGGTCTCCAAGGCGGACGCGCGCAAAGGGCGTGCTAGGTCTTCCCATATGCCGCCGCTGAGGTTACGTCGTTGAGCAATCCCGCCTGCAACCACAGGAACAGAATGGTGCCCACCAATGAGGACGTTGACGACCAACAGATTGTGTAAGAAAACGCACATTTTACGGATAAGTGGATCGACTTACGGAATCGGAAATATTCTGTCCAAGTGCTCTTCGTTACATTCTCGGATCTGCTGGAACGTTCAAGGGGAGGAACGAAGGACACGGGCTGAAAGAGAACACACCCATAACGAGATTCGTTTTGGGGCGGCCACATGTCAAGTCGGCCAAGTCTAGCTAGAGCCAGCAATCCCGGCTGTTAGCCACAATCAGACCTCAGGAACTAACCACAACCTCTTTAGAGACAGTTTTGAATATGTCAATATCAAGCTGCGTGCCCTTTCGACGTAAACTGAACGCACATATGCAACAGTCTTGCTTGTCCGCGCTCGACTAAGTGCCTGCACGAGCATCCCAGCATGGACATGGCTCCTGAGTGACTGGCAGTCAATTTCCGCAGATAGGGCTCCCTTCACAATCTATCACATACTTGAGCGATCGTTCACTAGTACACCCGGGAAAGACAGCGAACCCGGTGATTGCTGGTACGCAAAATTTGAGTGCTGTTCGCATAAGTAACGCGTCGAGAGCCTGACAGCCGGGGAGGTATGTAGTAAGTATACGGCGTTGCATTCCGCGAGGCTGGAACCAACGGACCTGTCGTTGCAACCGAGTCAATGGTACACCCCCAAAAAACTTCAAGTGTATCCACTTTCCTTTACCGATCAAGCGACGAGGCCGCAAAAGCCGTACAAAAAGCCCTGTTGCTGCAGGGCGGCACTCGAGTGGTGAAATTCGGGATCGTGTTCGGGAGGGAAAGTCGCACGCGACCCCGCACGCCTCTTTCAACTTGCTCGATTCGACCACCAACGGACCGTGGCGCCACAGACTGCCCAGGCTCAGGATGAGCGATAAGAGACGTAAAACAAAGACGCGCCGACGCATGTTGATCCCACTTGTGATGGCCGTTTGCTTTTGGTATCAGGGCGATCCTTTTTTTTTTTTTTCCTTCTTTTTTTTTGGGTTTTTTGCCGACCCTTTGCCAATGGCTCGATTGCACGGTGTCAGTGTCGCGTCCAAGATTTGAAGTGGTACGGTGACCCCACCCGACGGATGCCGTTTGTTGTCAAACACCTGTTCGGCAAAGCTCCCCCCGGTTCGTAGAGTGCACATGGAAGTGAAGACGGGGATCCAAGGATGCAGAGAAGATAAAAAGGGGTCCGTGCAGTTTCGCTCATTTGCGTTCTAATCGGAAGAAAAGATGACGTCGGTCAAAGAATGTCGAAATGGCAGCACCGAATTTTACGGAATCTTGGCAGTTCTTTTCGCGTAGAAACTTACTCGCCTGGTATGGTCTGACAGACATGCAAGACATCGCTGTCAGTTGAGGTCTGAAACATCCGTGCAAGTAATACTATACAAGTGTTTCCATTTGAAGCCATACAGTACTATTCGGTTCGCAATCACAGGCATATGGATGTTTCATTTCGTTTCATTCTTCGCAAAGGTAGCATACAACTCGTAAGATCCGTGCCACTCGTGAGTGGACATGCTTCTCAATCTAGACCACTTCTCCTTCTTCCCCTGTTCGTTCCATATGGTCGTCTCTGTCCAGCCAAGACCCTCCAGGGGATGTGTATGCGATAGATGAAAATAGATATTCCGTAGCAATGTGGGTGAGAAATGCATAATGTGCCGCGCAAATGAAACATGGATGATGAAGGCAATCAGATAATAATATGAAACTGGGAAACGAAGATGGCAAAGAAAAAAAAAGTCCTTCGACCGTGGATAGAATAGTGGTGGCGCTCAGGGATGGGTGTGGAAACCGCAAATTGTGCGGGAATGCAAGGGTGCGCGGCGACAAAACGGGATGGTGAGAAAATGGTTATGTGGCGCATGCGGATTCGGAGGGAGCGCATGGCGCAACGTCCCGTGTCCAATGAGGAAGGGAGCGGGTTCCCTCTGCGCGAAAAAGGGGATTGCATATACAATGTGCGCAATGGTGCGCTGCGAATGACGGGAACGGGGCAGGTCTTGCTCAACCGGTCACGCGACGTCGAAGTCTTCGCTTCGTCCTGAAGAGACTGAAGCGCAAGCTGAGAGTAATGGCTTGCCAATGGCGACGAAGATTCTGGGTGCACGTTGGCCTGGAAAGGTCATTAGTCAACACGGGAAAATGAATCAACCAAGATTGTACTCACGTCCACTCTGAATCTGCCTGGATCACTTGGTCACCCTCCGCAGTAGAAGGGAACCGTTTCTCGTCCTGGCCCTTGGATGCCTTTGTAGGCGACCGTGGACGGCGACAAAAAGAATTTTGCTTGAGGGGCACACGCTCGAGTTGCTCACCCTCTTCGTCCTCGTCCTCTGCGAGGAAACGCGACTCGTAGGAAGCAGGTTCATCGTAGGGGTAGTAGACTGGGGGTGGGTGGTAGGTGACGGTGGAGGATGGCCTGCGTCGCTGAGGCTCGAAAGAGGGGCGACGCTGCTCAACTTGGGTCTCTTCGTCGTCTGAGTCCTCCTCGTCTCCGTAGGTACTCTCCCAACACGGCCGACGAGACTGGAAATGCGAATGGCCAAAAGGAGGAAAGTCGCGAAAATCGGGATCGTGTAGATCGCCGTGGTGGTCGACATAGACCTCCTTGACTGCCATCATTGGAGACTTGCTGAGGGGGGAGTAGGGGGCGGGGGAGGCGTAGGCAGGGTCGAGTAGACGCGCGATGTCTGCTTCGCGGGATGAGGGTGAGTATGGACGTGGGGAGTGGTGCGAGTGGTAGTGGCGGGACGAGGGCGAGGGCGATCGCTTGCGCACCAAGCGGCAGCGGCGAGCTGGGGGGGAAGAGGAGCTGGAAGAGGAGGCGCTGTCGTATGCGAACATGTGAGGATCAGGAGGGGATGGTGGCATGGGACGAAGAGATGAGTCGTACGGGGGAGCGAAAGGGACGGAGGAGAGCGGGATTATATAGCATCTGTCAGAGAGACACACACAAAGAGCGACAACGCGCTCGGGCAATACAAGGCCTCCATTTCAGAGCCCGTGCGTAATCATTCCGTAACCGTGCAAATGACCCAATTTAGTTTACCCTCCCAATACCGCATCTCAGATCTCGCCTCACGTGCGATGCCCGTCCCACTTGCCATATCCGGAGCGGCACTCCACACGTTCCCCACCTCGAGTTCCAGGCATGCCCTGCTCGATTATCGCACCCCGAATCATATCCTATACAGCATCGCACGAGGCAAGCACCCGGCGAATCACCAGCCATTCACCCGACCAACCGCGCCGCAGCTGACTCACTCGGCTTCGGCCCGTGTCCTCCCGCGACCGAGTCACAAAGCTGTCTCGGTGCCTAGTTTGCTCGTTTGCTCACTCCACATCGCTGCTAATCATACACCGAGCCTCCACATACCCAGAGTAGCATACCCTTCCTGTGCTATTCCGTGCTGGACGCGTGTCGGGGATATGACAAAGGGGATCCGGGATCATCCGAACCCATCCCGCCCACCACGGCTCATTGGTTTGCCAATTTAATCGAGATTTTTTTCATCCCACTCGACGATGATTGGACGACAAATTACACGACAGCTTGTTGCTGGTTGTGGAGTGAGACCCACTATAACATGTCATTGTGACCTTTGCTTTGTCCTACAACGCCCTTGACAATGGAAACATTCATCTGTTTCATATCAGATGGCTTAGATTATCGCATTAGCGGATTAGATAAGATCACTCCTCCAGGATTAGCACAAATGGCTGAGAATAGCTGCGCTTACCCGCTGGCTCCCCTCATGTCACCTTTCCTCTCAGAGAATCCCTTCCCTTGCTCCGCACGATTCCAGGGAAGAACGCCTTACGGAAACGCGCGCATATCGTGTTGCTCCCACGCATATCTAGAAACCTTCCCTCCCGTAGAACCTCCACTGTTCCTCCTGTATTTCTGGACTGTCATGTGGTTCACGCGAGGCCGTGGACACACACACACACGCATACATACAAAAGCGCGCGGTCACGGTATCTCGCCGACATGTGCTTAAATGGTCACGCCAGCTGAGCAAGTCCCAAGCCTCCATCTCAGCCATATCCGTAAAGCGTCGTGTCAATGGAAAGGGGTTGCTGTGGAGGGCTAGCTCCATAATTCCCGTTCTCGGCCTGATTCTATTATCTTTTCCGTCTTCCCGCAACGCCGCACCTGTGGGACCTCCTTGTGGAGGGTATAGGGTGTCTACCCAGTGCAGCATTCTGGCAGGGTCCACACTGCAGCGTTCTGGCAGTTCCCAACCCACGCGAGAAGGAAACATGGCGTCATGATCCTCGCGTGTATCTCGAGACGCCCACGATGTCGTTTCATAATCACATCGATGGATTCACGATATGTCAGCTTACGAGTCCACACTTGTCAGACGTACTAGCATACGCCTATCGATCCGCAAATCTGTCTCGTCCTGATCACACCCATCTCTGTCTCCTTTCACACCTTGATGCCTGATTTGCCAAGTTTACCTTTTTGGTCGGGGTCTGGCGAGGTGCCTGCCAGCGTTTCCCTCCACGATGGTATACGTTCTCGGGGATAACCGAAGATGTGGGCTGACCCAGGTACAGCAGTTGGCCACTGCGAATGCAGTCTAGGCGCCACAGCTTTCACTGACACTTTGATCAATCACAACTAGCAGAGGAGCCCCCTGTTTTCCCCACATTCTAAATGGAATAGACTGGGCTGTGTCTGCTCTTCATCCTCTCCGCAGTGGTAGAATGTTCTGTCCAAGGCCCGGGATAATCACGTGTACAAGTCATGCGAGCTTGGATTGGCAGCATGCCAATCAGGAGCGCTGCGGCCGTTCGTCGGGTCTACGGACTCCCGTGGCGCTATCGTCTTACCTGATCCTGATCATATCATTCACGTCCGCCTGAGTTAGCCCAGCCATCCTCCAAATCCGTCTTGCACATTCTCAGCCCGCGTGCCTCGGAAGGTAGACACATGCGGAAGACCCATGTTATCTTATCGCTCCTAGCATGGTCGGTCATCTGCTCCCCAATCAGCCAAGCCCCCTTCTTTGATGACCGTAACCCCTAGATGGTGATCAAACTCTCTGGATATACGGGAGCCTGGAACGCCCCACGGAATATATCGCGAGACATATCATACATGGTATCGGACCTGGGATACAGGGCGGATATCTGGTGCGAGTCACCCGACGTTTGTTCACCATGCTCGTCCTTGGGTCCCATCCCCCGGAAGAACACGGGATCCTGCCATCCGGCGGCGTGCGATTATACTTTTTTGCTCGGTCGGCCTTTTCGGCCATCCGTCTGATTACCGTTTGTTACCTTGTCCTAGTCTGGATCACCATTTGTCAG
Organism: Boletus aff. mottiae; assembly: GCA_038093895.1. NCBI lineage: Eukaryota > Fungi > Basidiomycota > Agaricomycetes > Boletales > Boletaceae > Boletus > Boletus aff. mottiae. The sequence goes on from JBBPTD010000677.1 coordinate 17,457, forward strand.
GCTCACATCAGTATCATGATGGCGATGATAAAGCCAAGTCGATTTCGGTTTCTTTCCTTGCTTCGCGGAAGCTCCATCCAATTGACTTGGGAAACAAGAAACGGCCGAGCAGACCGACTTCCACGAACGCGAACAAATGCGATGCCTCTCAGACAGTTCATCATTAATGGCTAATGTCGCTTGTTTGTTATCAGTTCGTGCAGGAGTAGAAGCGGGAATGATACATACCTAAACGATATATTGACAGATGATGAACGCCGTGATTCTCTCTTGGGTGATGCTGTGGAAGGCCCCAGCTAGATTCTGGAATGCTTCGTTTGTAGCATGACTGATCTGATCAAGAAACACCGCACGCGGACTTAGTGACTTACGGTCCGAAAAGGTATCCTTAAACCAGGGTTGTCATGGCGTGTAGGAGCGGTGCTAAGTGGGCACAGGTTGTCGTGTGTTGTACGGATCATGATGCGTAAACCTTAGTGGTAGCAGGCCAACTATAGCCTTGCGACGCGTCATAGCACAGCTTGTACGCCGAAGGATGAGCGGCATCTGCGCCGAGCTCACAACTCGACTCACTGATTCAGCGTGATGGTGATGCATCTAAATGATATCTGCATCCGACGATCACTAAAGTCACTCGTAAGCAAGGTGTATATCGTTTAGAAAGAAGATGGAAAGTTCGAATACGGAAGAATGAAGTCGAAGGTTGATATTCACCGATGTCCCCCTGATACCTGGGGTCTGATAACACCCCCGTCCAAGACCTCGACCCCTCTTGAGGCATTTCATTTCTTGCATAGCGATCGTCGACAATCCCATTGGCGGCTTTCCGGAGTAATACTCTCCGGCGAATATACATCGTTGGTAGCCGGGGAGCAATACCCGGCAACCTGATTTCATTTCGGTAATCTCCAGTACCATTACCTGAAACATGCGATTGCCAAGGAATTGTTTCGTTATAAAAAAAGAACCTAGTTGTTTCATCGCCCACTAGATGTTCTTGATGAAACCTACCACGATATCTATATCACCTCAATCGACTGAGCGCGCCACCCACTTGGATCCCCAAGGTAACCCAAGGACGAAATTGCCATCCATGCGGATACATTTCGATGCAGGCTCGCGATCGCCTGGCAAGGAAAGACCATCACCAGACGGTCGATCAAGTCAGGTAATTCACCATCCTCTCTAACCATGGTTCGCTTCGAACGAGGGTCATCAACTGTCCTTCGGCTTCTGTCATAGGCATTATCAGGATCGCAGTCCTTCCCACAAACACGACACGACTTGCCTGCGTTCGTCATTGACACGTACCACGCCATAGCATGACGCATCTCATTTAGCGGCACCAAGATTGGAGATTGGCTCGGTGACGAAAGTGAATGACGACCGCTGGGGAGGGAGGGGGATCGGTGACGTGCGCGACGCGTGCCCCAATCCCGTGGGGCACGTTCATTTCGCGAATCTGATTCGAGGGTGCATAGCCAATCTCGGTGAGCCCCGTGCAGACGCACACCACAAGGGGCGGACGTGCAACCAAGTGGTAGGAGCGGTCCGCGGACGGGGTCTGAGGTC
>JBBPTD010000678.1:0-19019 GCA_038093895.1 Boletus aff. mottiae
GCCCAGAACAATCTCGCGAACGTACACGTCACTATCGAGTTGTCCTTGGACTTTTTCAGCGCGTCCACCGACCGTGACTTGCGTGTCGGACGCGGTTCAGCCCAAATGGCCATCGACCAAAGAATACCCGATGTGGGACATTCTTGAAGGCCGCGCGATAGCGTTGATTTGGCTTGTGCAGCACCACCTGATCGCTCTTCGACCCCAATGGATTCGGCCCATAAGATCTCGTTGGCAGGATTCACTAAACGTCCCTTTTCGAGGATGGCGCGTGCTTTGATACTCTTGCCGTCCAGCTCTTCGAGCTTGGCCGCGAGAACCCAAAGAGTGACATCCTTGGGACATGTCTTCATCCCTGTTGCATAGGATGCGCGGGCAGCAGAATAGTTGTTTTGTAATTGGTGAATCTGTCCTTGGATCATATACAACTTGGGGAACTTGGGGAACCTGGTCATCGCTGTCGATACCGTCTCAAGAGCAACGTCGTAACGGCCTTGTTGTCGCTCAAACACAGCAGATTTCATCCATATCTATTAATGATTGAGCTCAGGTCAAATAAGACAAATACACGGATGACATACCCGCTCGGTATCGGCTACCGTTCGTGCACGGATGAGCAACTCTCTTGCGACACCCAATTCACCGTTCTCCGCCTCCAGCTTAACGGCAGCAAGCCAAATCTGCTCGCTTTCGGGGTTGGCAATAAAGGCCTTTTCTAAAACTTCGCGGGCAGACGGCACATCCCCAGCTAACCACTTCTCTTTCGCAGCCATCAGCCACAACACCTCTGCTTGCGGGCAGTAATGCACAGCTTGCATGAGCACTGCGTCAAGTGATTCGCTGCAAGATCATCATCAACACGAGATCGAAATAGAAGGGGGGATTGTCGATACGTACCGAGTTCCATGTGCCTTCTCAAGGTCTGCTGCTTTGCGCCACAGGTTGCGTTTATCAGGGAATATCTTGAGCGCATACGCCAAAATCGCTCTGGACGTGCCCACCATCCCCCTCGCCTCCGCGCTCTCTGCATCCGCAACCCACGTGTCCAATCGGTCTTCTTCTTCGACCTCCATGGCCACTGTCGCTTTAATGATCGCCTCACACGTCCTCGGTGAACCCTCGGTTTCACATCGCTCTGCTTCCTTTAACCACTGTTCCCGCGTCAAAAGCACCTGGTGGCGTCGCAGCTCACGCACACCTGCTTCGATCGTCCTGTCGACAACGTCAAGTTCCTTATTTCTCGCCTCGACGGGCTTATCTGGATCCGCAGTCGCTTCCTGTTCGAGATGACGGCCTGCGGCTATCCAAATCTCGTGGGACGTCGGGACCGACTTGCGAGCCTTGTTCAAGACTGCTTTCGCGCGCTCAGGAGTCTCAAGACGAGCGAGCGCTAACCAAAGCTCGACAGAAAGAGGAATAACCTCGACGGCTCGAGAAAGGAGAACACGAGCATCAGATGCAGACGTTTCGAGGTTGACCGTCTCTTTCCATAGGCGTACGGAATTGGGAATATTCTCAAGAGCTACAAAAAGGGTGAGGGATAACGTGACATCAAGGTAAACGTTAGACGCACCTTTTCGGAGCACTCGTTTCTTCGCTTTCGCATCTTGTTCTAGATCGGCAGCGGCAAGCCATACTTTTACACTTTGCCCGACATGTTGGACTGCGTTTGCAAGGATAATTTTAGCGTCCTCTCGGTTCTGTAATGAGAATCAGCGCCGAAAGGGGATTCCAATGAACCAGCACGCACATGCAATCGAGCAGCTTCGAGCCACACGTCTTCGCTCTTTGGACACTGTTCACACCCAGCCTTGATCAACTTGCGTGCGGTAACCATTCGGCCAGCATGCTCCTCTAAACATGCGGCAGCGATCCAACCTGGTGCATGCTTTGGATTTGATTTCACGAGTGAATCAAAGAGCATTCGCGCTCGTTTAATGTCACCAATTTCAGCTTCGGACTTTATAACGACACTATCCAAGGACGTCAGGTAACCCTTGGGGTCTACCGAGGTGGCCAATCCGGAATTGGTCGACGTGCCCGAGATCTGCAATGCATCAGATGTGAGTATGTGGTCGTGAGCCTGATGATGATGATGATACTCGCCTGGTCAAGTTTGAGCGACAGAATCTTATCTCGAGCCTGACCAATCTCCACGAAATTGGTCATCGTCCCAGAGTCCGCGGACTCTCTCGTGTCGAACGAACTTTCGTATTCTGTGTTTGCTCTGTCACCCACAATGATGCTGTCGGGGACGACAAAGGATCTTTCATCCTTTCTTCGCTTCTTGCGTGTAAGATTACCTACTTCCGGTATATTTTCCCATTCCTGATCGGTGACGACAGAAAGGCCACGTTTCAAATCCGCAAACTGTTGCTGGATTTTCGGACGTTCTGCTCGATGCTGGGCCAATTCTACATTTTCGCGTACCTCCCTGATAATCAAGGCAATGACCATTGCGGTTCAGCAACACACGAACGGGGGATACAAACGAACCGGAAAGCACACACCTACGTGCCCGTCTCCGCGAGTCCATGTTCCGGTCGACAGATTCGTAAATTTTGTCTGCTTCTTCATCATCTTGTTCGTATGTCGTACCGGCAAAGAGACCGTATTCGTTGTCGGGGTCTTGGAACTGTTCAGAATCGACGTCAGGCTCTTCACCACGTCTGGCCTGCGCCTCGCTGTAATTCCGTTAAATGCACTGTCAGGGCTGGAGAGGAAAGAGTACGTACGCTATTGCCTCTGCGGATGGACCCTCTCTGGCGGGACCGATATCTGAACGCGTCGTGAAACCAGAAGCACTGGGGAGATCGTCATGGAATCAGTTCTTTGGAAAAGAGAACTTGTACTCACCCGCGACCGAGACCAGCGACATATGATGCTGGCGCTGGCATTGACAGAAATGCCAACTTGTTGTCTTTTTTTGTTGCCATGGTTGGTTGGTGCCCAACGGCTTGAGGATCGGGCCTTCAGGAGGTAGTTAGTGTTTGGTGACGAGGACCGTTTGGGACGGACGCGTGGGACCCTTTGTATTTATGACTAAGATTTTTGGTCACAGCATGTCCATTGGATCATCTGCCTCGCTCTTACAGTAAAGTCGGTACCAACTTTCAATTTAGTAGTGCACGGTTGTGCGGTTGCATGGCATACAAAGTTTTTGGGGTAGGTGTCATGAAACATAGTAAACGATATGTAAAAACAGAGTAACGCCAACGACCCGCTTACACCTCCTTGACCTTGACCGTACCGCGCAGCAGACCAGTCTGAAAACGGACCCACATGTTCAGAATGCGAAATTCGATGTATAGACGTGGAGGAACTACATACCCGGCGGGCAGCAATGAGACCGGCCTTTTGTCCGGGAACAGCAGAGCGAGCGATTGTTGAGGCTTTACCAATGTGCTGGTGGTTACCACCACCGTGGGGGTGATCAACGGGGTTCATAGCAACACCACGAGTACGAGGCCAGCTAAGAGGAGAACGGCAAGATCAGAACCACGGTCGCATACGGCACGTATAGGACCTTTCATACCTGTTGCGCTTAGCCTTGTATTTGTGAAAGGCACGACCGGCCTTGAGCAAAGGCTTGTCAATACGTCCGCCACCGGCAACAATCCCGACCGTCGCACGCGAGTTCGCAGAGATCGTCTTTTTTGCACCACTGGGGAGACGAACACGGGTCTTACGGTCCTCGGGGGAGTGACCGATGATGGTGGCGTAGTTTCCAGATGTGCGCGCGAGTGTACCACGGTCACCAACTTTCTCCTCGACGTTGCAGACGATGGTACCTTCGGGACATTGTCCTACAGGAAGGACGTTGCCAACGGTGAGAGTGGCCTTCTTACCGCAGTAAATGAAGGCGCCAGTGTGAAGACCCTCAGTAGCGATAAAAGTTTCCTGGCGAAGTTTGTAGCGATAAGGGTCGCGAAAGACAACACGTGCGAGTGGTGCCCCGCTAATCAAGGTTCGCATGAGTGGGAGACCCAGCAAGTGCGGAGACAAGCTTACCGGCCAGGATCGTGAATGATTTCCTTGACGATACCACGAATGTATCCATTGCGCTCAGCGTAGTCGAGAGTGCGAAGTTTTGCGGGTGCCTTGTTGTGGTGAGTGTGCGCCTTGAACTGGGGGGAGAAAGATATTAAGTAACGAGGAAAATGCGTAACATCGTGCGACGTACGATAGCGTGCGAGCGCCTCTGTGCCCTGATGACCCGACCCATTGTTTATCTGCAACGACATCAGCTGCATGCTCACTGAACATGGATGTGTGGACGGTAAGGAGAAGAGAAGAGCATATCCATACAGAGGATAGGTGATCCAACGTATGAAACGACCGATTTCGATCCTGATTTCGCGTGAACGTACGAAGAGCGTGTCCTCGAAAGACGGCAACAACGTCGACTCGGGTATACTCACATTCTTTGTGTCTTGAAGGTGCTCCTGCCGGCGTTGAGCGTGGCCAGTTCCCCATTTCCTCAAGCCAGATGGTTCAGTCGGAGATTGAACTCAAAGAGACCGATTAGGGTTAGGGTTATAAGTCACTCTGAGCTAGTCGAGTTGAGTAGCTGATAATTGGTGGTATGAATCAAGACATCTACCATATTTTTTGTTGTAAGTACTGATTCTTCCGCTTAGAATTCTCTAGGGTAGGACTGGGAAGAGGTGTTGGCCTTCCGAGGTTGGCCTGATCACAGGTCCCGAAGGTCACCAAGACCATGCTCGTTTTGCGTCCGTTGATATATTTGGGCAACTTCGTTGGGGCCGGGGGTCTGATTCCCTGGTGTCATCTGCCTCACAAATGAACAGCCGCTTGGAAACACACCCTTGACAAGTATTATATACTTATGCAAGCTGGCAACCTCTCGAGATCGACATGACAAGGAGCGCTGTAAGCACCCTTGTTTGCTGATAGAAAAGAAACGAATGAAAGAGAAGCTTCCCACTACCTATTACATTCGCATGATAAATCGTCAGATCACGAGAAGTGTGGGACGGGCGAGTGGCAGTGGCCTTCCTCAATGACCATGTCCATCGAAGCTTTTCCCATATACGTCCACCTTGGTCCCTTTTGCTGACCCTACGCTAATGTTCTAGTTCCAAGCAGTGCCTGATCTCCTTTCGTTCATCAACTTCTTGGGCTAATTACAAACATTAAGCTTTCAACCAGAGAGCCGTGCTTGCTGCGTTTGCCTCTCTGACCGCCTTTGGACTGTGGAAGTTATTCCAGTACGTGTACCACTAGGTCTCCTTTGCAGAACCTGCGCGGTACCAGGGAGACATAGTATTCTGCGAGACACTGAAATGGAATGCTACATTTGTTATGGTGCCTATCTGATATTCTCATGGACTGCGACTCGACTAACCTCACCGTTCTCGTTCGCTACTAGGAGAACTCAGTGCGCCACGAAGAATAAGTGAAACACTATGGGAGTACGCTGAAATACAAGAATGTATTCTGTGTACGCTGGCCTCTGTCTATAGTGAGCACTCGGTTGCTATAGAAAAACCAACTGTGCTCAGTATCGCGGATGAAATCTGAGGAGGCCAACAACCAAGTCCCCACCCACCCTAATGACTTCCCAAGCCTATACAGATAGGATCCCAGCTCTTTGAAGAAGGTGCAGTATTTCTTCATGCAGCTCCTACTTGCGCACGTCGACCGAAAATCGTAGGTGTCCTTTCGTAGAAGGTTACTCCGCGTCGCCAGCAGGTTAGCATTCATTTTCGTCTACATCATTCGCGTAATTGAGTGTGCACTTAGGACCATGCTTAGATCCGGCAAGGATTCGAGCGATCACCTATATTTCTTTGCAAAAGCTGTCTGAGAACGCGACTTCATACTTCTTGTCGCGCGAATCACACGTCGTATGTAATAAAGCCACGTCTTATCTCGTTGTTTGAGAAGGATTATCCTGGAACTACCTACCACTGACGCCAACCTCGGTATCATGCCACTGGGGTGTCGCCATTGACCTCCCGATGTCGGGCGCACTGACCGTGTTTAGGTTTCAACTACACCTTTGATGCCCTTAACGCGAACGTGAAACCGAATGAGCCCAACAAGACTATCGCGACCATGTTCTCGGCAAGCCAGAGACTGAGGATCCTCAGGCTCCCTATTTTAAACTCATGGCTCCCGCCTTTGCGCACTATATGCTTCGTGTCACAAGTATACACTCATCCCTGCGACAGCCTACCGATCGTGCGCACAACAATCGAGGTTGCGCGACACACAATGGCACGCATCGGGAAGAAGTTTTATAACTGTATCTACTTTCCACAGTGTTTCGTTTATACCCAGTGGATTTTTGTAACGAATGACACCGGCAGACCAAGCCATGGATGGTATCTCGCGATTCGGTATTGCATCGTCCCCTTTAATTACTCACCATGAAGGCACTGGAAGCGTCGCACCCGCACTGTTCTTTGGGGGACAGAAATCATGGAACCCCTAGCATGCATACATCAAGAACGAGTCCGTCATTCGCACGGCAAACTCGTGCCTTATTGGAACAAGGTACTAGCAGGGCAAAGCAGATACACCGGGTCATACCAACATTCTACATCTGAAATAATTGGCGGTACTCTTTCGCACTCGACTCCACCGAAAGAGAGTCACCCAGTTCAGGTTGAATATCCGTTGGCCGCACTAGCAAATTCTTTGTCTGTAGCGTCAAACAGTCCCATAAGATCACTCTTCAGGTTCGCCTGCGTAGATCATTACGTCAAGTCAGACGGGACAAATGAAATCAGAATAGGCACAGGCATGGAATTGGTCTTATAACACCATGCCTACACCCACTCCAGGAGCGACATACGTACCGATGCCTTTGCAACAATCGCATTTCCTAATGCGTTGGTATCCTTCCTGAGGGTGTCGATATCTGCCTCGGCGATGGGATCCGCATGGGCAGCGGAGATGGCGGGCTTTTTGGCTACAAGGTCATCGAGGCCTTTCTTGACGTCGGGTCCGAGGCGCTCTTTTATAAGGCTCAACATGTCATTGCCTTCATCATCATTGAAGCCTTCACTAGCCTATCGTGCGAGTCGGATGGGAAGCAGAGGGTCATCATCATAAGCGACAATATTGACGAGAGCGTTGCCAGCAGACACTTACATTGACATCGTTCGTCGTAGTCTTGATATACTGATCCACTTTCTCGGCAGCCTGGTGGATGGCCTTTAAAGGCGCATATATCAGAATTCAGATGTGAACGAAAAGAAAGGCGGGTTTTGCTTAGCAGTGATACCAAAGTGATACTCACATATACCTCGGCGAGTGTACCACCCATGTTGGGTAATGCGTTAACGGACGCGTCGAGCGCCTGCACCTGCATATCCAGGTCCTCGATGTCTTGACCGACCTTCGCAGCGTCGCGCTTGACCGGCATTCCGAGGGCAGCCACGGCAAAGATGAGTGTCACAAATGATAGACGGATGAACATGGCGCTACGAATGAAAGGAGACCTGGGTAGAGGAGGAACAGAGCACCGGGCTCTTTTTATGCCCTGAAGCTGACTTACGTGGAAACGGAAATGCCCTTCAACGGGTGGGACGTACCGCATGATAATACCCCGACCTAGACATGACCACAAGGGTGTGAGGAGATGACAGGGAACTATGACATAAAACAAGCTGTATTCATACATGTTAGGCGTTGGTATGGCCACTTGGGTCCAGCGTGGCCTGGGGGAGCCAGGAAACCGAGAGCAGTATTCATCAACTACCGGCTTGCCGTGGCGGATCCGCCGATCGATCTGATCCGGAGTGCATGGGCCAACCATCGTAGCAAGTCATTTAGAAGAACGGACCCTTCTAGAATTGAGGTCAATCTCTATCCCGTAACTTGCTACAGGAATGACTTACTTGCACACTCTCCCAACTTTTCCATGAGCCTAGTGTGTCCATCCAAATCGGCAACTACAGTCAGAAATTTTGGGTTCTCTCAAGACAGGAATGCGATATAATCGTACCCGTAGCCCGGAGAATGGTGCTCCGAGTCACACGCCCGAGCCAAGATCCCAGTTCGGCTACTAGTAGTCTGACTCTTTACAAAGGATGTTAGTATTCCATCATGCACCATTATTCAGTCTAGATGATATGTATCCTCTAAGTGAATCTTGTAGCTTCGGTACTATTTCAAATGTTAGTCCTACCTTCTTGCTTCTAAAATCGGTTAAAGAGTATATGCACAAGAGGAATGCCTTCAATTGTGCCACAAACGAATATACTCACGGTGGAATATCAATCGCGCGCCGCGCCGCGCAAGGAGCAAGCTACAAGCACCACGATGACCGGCATAACGGCCGCAGTACTATTCCAGTGGACACAATTGCCCAGATACCAGCCAACCTCGAGGGTTTTAAGTCAGCATTACTGCAATCCCAATCCGACAACGCATCTGCATCTGCGATCACGATAGTCACGGTCGCCTACACCATATCATGCATGAATAGCAAACGAGGTCTCAAAGTGGTTCCACCTGGCTTGCAACGTAGATCATATTACAATGTGACATCCACGCTGTACTAAGCCTACAAGCTTACCTAGGTAACTAGAACTAGCGCCCAGGATACTGAACCATAAGCGTTCAGTATCGGTGACTGTCTTTTGGCATAAGTTATGGCCTAAGCGGCGGGCGGTCCAGACTGCTTACATGTACACTGTCGAACCCTGCCGATCAATGAAACGCAACACCTCGTACTCCAAATATTGCAGCTCGATGAGGTTGTGCGCAATCTTGGATGACAACGTAAAAAATTGGAGCCTATACTTCACGAAGGCAATCCTCAGTCAGGAAAGCAATCGAGGGGAAGAAGCCAGATCATCAGACTCTGTTACATAATGTCCATTGAGATCCTTTGACGTCACCTTGATCACCTCTCCAGGAGAGTCGTCTGGGCTCTATCGTCCTCAAAGGGTCTCCCATAACAATGACACTTAAGTCACGCTTCGAAAAGGCCCAGGTTGAGGAAAATGCCTCCGTTGCGGTTGAATATAGTGAGTCCTCCACCCGTGCCATTAAAAAAAAGATTACACTGAGCCACGGTACTCAAGTTGACAAGTTGACAAGTTGGTTAGATTCCCACGTACTACTAACACAGCCACATTAAATCTGTCACACCTCGGAGGCTCCTATGAGCCGCGACAAGGCAAGCATGTGCGCTTCGCAGATCGCCGAAAAGTAAAACTCGTGTTCTGAATTATGTGGCTCGATGAGGTTGTGTGCAATTTCGTGTGCGATCGTAAAGAACCTAAACACATCACGAGAAAAGAGTCAGCCGCCAAAGCAAAGGAGAAGGGCAAGCAGACAGACCAGGATATCTGAGCTTGTTGTTGATGACCATTCTTGGCGTCTTGGTCGTCTGTAGAAGGGGGCATCTCAGCTTCAAAGTTCAAGGGAATCGATAATACTCACGCCATGCCTCGAAAAAACGCAGGTTGAGGAAAATGCTTCCGTTTCGGTTGAACGCAATGAGTCCTCCGGTCATGTCATAGAAAATGTGCAACGAGGTCATCGGAAGGTTGTATATCTGAGCAAGCGGCGTAACGACGTAGATGAATCGGGCGAGCGGGTCGCGCATGCGCGCCATGAACGTGTCGGCGTCGGGCACATCTACACAACACTCAGTAACCCGGATATGATCCGTTTCGATGCTCTTGTCTGGACTCGCCTTTAGTGACAAACACCCTCACGTCCCCCATTTTTCCTAGCCAGATCATCAATAACCAGCATTTGAGGACGAATCTCCAACCTACCAAGGAGCTCCAGATTGCCAACCTGACCAGAGGTATCACAGTAACCTTCGTTCAAAGACTCCTTGATGATCTCCATCTTCTTGCGATTATGAAGTAACGTCCCTTCTTCAGGTTTGCATGCATTGATTGCCATATCAACATTGGCCCCTGGACACATACTTGTCAAGCCATAAGTTCTGCAGACACATACATCACCTACGAATGTTACTTTGAGGCGTCACGTGTCGTGTGTTCCTGTCATGAATGGATTAGCGGAAAACTTGTTGCAGGTGCAACTGGAGCATACTGTGTAGGCTGCGGAGACGGTGTGGATCGAACAATCTCCGAGGAAGACGGCAAATGAGAAACGAGCTTGCGTCTCAAATTCTGCAGTGCGCTATTAATGGGGTAGACGTTGTTGGTGTGCTGGGGGTTGGAAGGGGGAATCGGAGGTGTGGTCCCCAACTCATTCAGTGGCTGCTCTGGTATATTGGGCGTCGCAGCTGGGGGTGGGATCGTGAATGGTGGCAATGAACCAGGTGCAGGCTCCCAGCCTCCAGGCAACCCAGGGCGCCGCGTGGGTGACTTAGAACGCGTCGCAGTAGAATCAGGATAGTTTGCTCTGAGAGGTTGTGGTGCTACCGGCTGGGGAACAAGGGTCGCCGCAGAGTCGGTCACCTCTGCTCCGATGTAGCGACTTCTCCTCGCTTCTTCCGCCGACTTCCTGTCTTGTTGCTGTTGCTTGAGGATCTTGTCGACTGATGAGACGTTTGCGTGAGTCGGGCAAGTCGAGGACAGGAATGTACATTATACCGACCGTTATAGCCTCTCCTTCTCAGCGCTTTCAGATCGGTAGAAAGAATTGTCATAAACAGGAGGGTATCGTTAACCTTGGCTTTCTCAAATAGCAACCGACAGAGAGATGTCGCAACTCTGGTTCCATAACTGAGTACCAAGTAAAACTAACGAAGAATGGAGAGCAGCGACTTACTCATACATATCCACCTGTGCGCTATAGGAAAGCCACAGCTCGATTGGTCCCGAACCAACACGCTTCGCAGCAGCTGACGCGTCCAGTGTGCGTGTCGTCTTGCCACTCCCGAAATCAAGCGTTTTGGAAACAACCAACTTTGCAAATGCCTTGACTTTGAAGTTGTGTGCGCCGGAAAGCCACGAGAGCGACACCTTTGTGCGCGTGTGTGTATGCTCATGAAGGAACAGCGGTAGCCTCTCGAGTACAAGAGTCCGGACGTCAGAGGCAATCTTCGTATCCGATTTCTCGTTCGACACCTTATATTCCTCTCGGACGACAGTGCTCAAGCGTCGCGATCCAAGTGACACGTAAAAGCCTGTTGGCATAATTAGTCATGATATCCCCTCTGACTACATCACCGCTTGCGCACTTTCCAAAAGGTCCTCTTGCGGCGCGGCAAAGATAGAGTCGCCAAAAAGTTGGTACGCGTTCGTATCATCTGCGATGACAATCTCGCTGGGTTTTCGCAGATCGTGCAAATCCTCCCATCCTTCTTCATCCCATTCCGACAGTACAGCCTTGTCCAAGGACGTTTTCGAGGTTCTCTGGCGCCGCATACCGAGTAAAATGGGCGATATCTTCATCTTGCTTATCGTGCCAATGGTGATAGCATGGCTGTTGACAGCAAGATTGCGTAACTCTGCCAAGAAACTAGAGGCCAGTGTAAGTGGACAACCAACAGGAACGAGCACGGGACACGTACTTTTCGTACCCTCCAGATAGCGCGTAAAACTTTTTGGGATCGGATATCAAAATCTCTGCAACCTCGTCGATGGATGGCTCGCTCTTCGAACCACACGCACTCAGAAACCTGTTTGCAACAGGCCCGAAGTCAACAAATGCGAACAACTTGGAATGGAATTCGCCTTTGGTACCATCACCCAGGTAACACTGAGTAGGCATGAGCCATCGCAATTGTTGAGTACCCGAACCCTTTGTGGGGACGATCGGCAACTTTGAGAGTATCGTTAGTTGGGGTTGAGTGAAACCTATCACATCCTATGAGAGGACCAAAAGGAAGTACGAGCGGACACTTACTCGAGATGCGCTCCGCCAGAATCTCAAACCACTGTCGTGCAGTGGCTTCATTGGGTGGTGGCGTTTTTTCAAGCAGGGAAAGAAGCATCGACGTAGGGGGGTGAGGCTGTATCCCTAGTTTACTGACGGCAGCTTCTCGACAACTGTCTTGAACCACCGAGAAACCGAGGACTTTCCATTGAGTCCCAGAGAATACCTAGAATGGTGCAGGTAATGTTATAATGGAGCTGCACTTGTAATATGGGGCAATGTACCTCTCCCAGCCTTCCTAGATGAGTGCCATCCTCACCCTCCGCAGGAATAAATGCGATATGCCCAAAGTTGTCTGGATTATAATCCGGGTATTTGGAAGGAATGTTATCACAGAGATACTTGAAAGCGGACATCCGAACACTGGCGTCCGAGGAAGAACACAGCGTCACCGTAGTCTCCAATGGTGGAAAACGACGCAACCCTAGCCGATATAGTAGCTTAGCTATCGAGCCCTCACGTCAGTTGTTTTCAATGGTAGTACGCTACAAAGTCCGCGACCAACCTTCTTCTGAATTATTCCGCCACTTGGATTTTGCACCCCAGTCTAGGATGGAAAGCTCCAGTTGCCGGAAGATGTCTACGGGCTCGTAGAGATCTTGAGCACAATACCGAGGCTTCTTCTTACCCCCAGCCGACGGTGCACCTTCCTTGGGGAACGCCGCCGTCGATGCCAGTCTGGCAAGTTCCTCATTGGTCAGCGTATCCCGCACCTGGACTAGATAGCCGACGAGATCGGATATACTCCAATCTCCCGTCTTCACCATCCTAAACACGCGGCTTCAATCACGAAATCAATGGATACGAACACTAACGCGACTAACCGGTCAAAAACAAGCTGGAGATCGACATGTTTCCGAACGCCGATAAATGAGAGCAGCTTCTCCATCTGACCCTTGATAATAAAGCCAGAAGGAAACTGTACCAGCGGAAGATCGCCAAACAGCGTCACGTTGGTGTTGGAGAAATACGAGAGCTCCGGGGATGTTAATCCACACGACGTTGGGATACACCTCTTTTTAGCGAATACCTTCTTTGCCGAGGTATGCATCTCGTTCGACAGCGAAGGCCATACGCGAGATAGAATGGTCAATACACGCTCGGCCCAGACCACCGATTTGGTGAAATCGTGGTCCGGATTCGCCGACATGACATCCGCTTGCGAGACGTGTTGTAACCAATCGATGATAGTAAATTCGCACCAGTTGAAGCTTGTCAACTCGGTAGGCGTAAAATGCTTGGTGATATTCAACGGCATGAGAGTAATGGGAAGTGGACCGTCCGATGGGATGTGAGTACCAAGTGTCTTGGTATTGATGAAATATTGCACTGATGACAGAGGAAGTACTCTTCCATCTGCACCACTGAGGACCGCCACATTCAACAATCGCACACGGATTTGAGCCATGTTGACATCAGAATTTTCTTGCTTAAGGCCAGTCCACCATTTAAGACAAGCAATGAGTTCCTCTTCGCTAAGAGGATGTTGACGGAGTTCTTGTAGAACATCAATAAAGGTTATAGGGGAGAGCATGCCTTGAGCTTGCAGGGCTTTGATGGTGCGCGCTCCCTCCTGGATAACGGATTGTGGCAAGACTGGGAGGTGCTTCAAAAACGTCGAGAAAACTGGGTCAAATTCCCTGATATCAGGGGCTCCGCGGACACCAGAAGATGAGAGAAGCCTCAGGGGCACCGAGGAACATCCGTAGAACGAAGCTTCCAGCAACCGGGACACCTCCGACGAAGGTGTAGAATGATGAAAAGTGAAAAATTTGAGAACATGAATGAAGCGCTGGAGGAGCCAATCTTCTAACTCTTGTGGGGGACGGAAGTCGAGCGTACCATTCGACTTGGCTGCGCCTTCCCACAAATTCTGGATGTTGGAGAGTTCCAATTCGTATGCCGTACGAGCCAGAAACCCTCCAATATAGAGTAACTCTTTGTTCCAGACTAGGGCAGACTTAGCGGAGATCAGAAGCATGCAAGGAGCTGCATACCCGCGACGTTCCTGTCACTTAGAAGGGCTATGTGAGTATATATATACTTAAAGAAGACGACATACTTACACGAGATCTATTGATTCACGTTCGACGGTCGGAATAAAGCGCGACGCCATATGGCCACCGATACCTGTGGTTTGACCAGTTGCGTGTCCCTACGTAGAGAGGTCAGTGAAAGAGGGAGGTCGAGAAGACATCAACGCAGACAATGAAGATCCGTGTATGCCCAACCCTGAAACAGCCTCAGTCAACGCGCAAAGTGAGCATCAGTATCACAAACCCATTCAAATCTGCACGCAAACCCTGGAAAATACTTCCGCAAGCTACCGGCTGGTTCTTGTCATCAGCCAGACTCTGATCGTACTCATCTTTCCCGGTCTTCGTGTGAAACGCGATGAGCCTTCGTGAAGGCTGATAACACTAAAATACCTACATAAATCAAATCATATTCGAGCCGCATAGGGGGATTCTTCTTTGTAGAACGGAGGAGTTCTGCAGAAAGTTTCTTGTCTACCTTGACGTCAACCTCCGCAGTGAACACAGTCAGGGTAACATTCATGTCATGCAGTTCTGCCGGATCTTTAGGAGGGTGTGGTGGCAACGCTGGAGTCTCAAGCTGAGGTGTTGATTGACTCGTTAGGGCAGAAACAAGGGAAGAGAAAAATCCGCCCTTCGGCTTGCGAGGCTCCAGGACCTCAAGCAATGGACGTTTCTCGGTCCCATCAGCATATATGGCATGCATGACCTCCACCTTGATCCTAATGGCTAAATAGAATACATTATTAGTCCGCATACAGACAGCGTGAAGAGGACTCACGATGAGACTGTACTCCTTTGACATTCATGATATTCGACTGGCTGGATCGTTTCAATCCTCTAGGAGGTTCGACGGCTTTAGCTACTCCAGGTGATTTCCTGATATAGCCAATGCGATGCTCATCAAAATACACGCTGACATCATTCAGGTGAACCATGAACGTGATTGACGATGTGAGGAATCGCATAAAGTCAAACGCTGGCGGTATGGGACCAGCCTCTCGTAAAGTCATCTCAAACGTCGTCCATGGATCTGCGGTTCCTTTCGAAGGGAGATCACCACGGCGGACATTCAGCTGGTAGATGATACGATGAGGAAACGAATTGGTGTTTTGGGAAAAAATGATACCTGATCCTTGTTGTCCTTCCAATAAAATTGCATTCCGTGCCCTGACAGAAAATTTGGATCATATAGCTCGATAGACATGGACTGTTATACCTCCAGACGACACGAATGGGTTCTCCGTCACCGAAAATAGGCTGTAAAATCCTAATCGAGTGTTTGTGCACTGACATGTCGAACGAAGGGATATTTTCACTCACCGACACCAAACGCGCCAATCTTCTCTTCGTCAGGGTTTCCCTCAGCTAAAGAGACAGACACGTTGGGAAACGAAAATTTGGAATTCAAGACAAGTCACATACCGATCTTTCTAAGTCGTGTCCAATCTTCGTCTCTAAAGGTGATTCCATTGTTTCTAAACGTCCATTGGGTGACCTCGAGAAAAGTCAAGTCAACAAGAAGAGCATGACGGTACTGAGTACTCGTCGTACATGAGTAGACCTGAGATTAGGGAGGGACGGGATATCGATGTTTCCTTGCTCGCCTTCTTTCCGACGGAGGTATGCAGCAGTCTCGAAGTGAATCTCGACTGCGGACGCCCGAGCATCATCCGAGTTTTGTAGGAGTTCCCGGAATACTGACATCGTGAACAGTTTGAAATTGAGAAAGAACCACGGTCGAACCAAGGTCGAACGTCTCTCACCAGTGAACTCGCCAGAGTAGCGGGCAAGCACCTTGTCGATCAACGCACGCTGGTTAACTTCTACCGACTCATCTTGTCCGGTTAGCCACTGTATTAATGCAGTCGAGAACGGTGAGAAGGCAGACTAAAGGCGGCATTGGCGGACACACCAATGCGTTACGGTCGTGAGCCATTCAACGTGGTAGATTCGTTGAGAAGGTCGGCCACTGGTTGTATCACAGTGTGGATTCAATATAATATGGACTAATTTACGAGGATCAGCAAGTTCTGTCGCGACCTCGCTGCGGTACAAGGGCGTGAGATAATGGGAGAAGCAGTGATTATCTAATGTCCTTGAGTCGGCGGTCTAGTATGATGGACCGATCCATCAAATATGCGAAACTCGCTCGTGTCCCAGCTGAGTCTCGGCGTATCTCCTGAGCAATTGCATCGGAACATGTTTCCTTCTTCTCCTCATGGACCTGCTTTCCCAGTATGTAGTGAAAAAAGACATAGTTACGTCAGTGTCCCATGGAGGTAGCACTCGGATCACTACGCCCAGTCCGATGGGTCGGACTTCTCAAACACACACCGACTTTAACGACTTTTACTGTGGGTAGAAATCTCCCTTACATCTCTACCAGATTTCATTTCCGCACTGGCAGCGCCCGCAGGATACAGCAGAGGTTGCAATTATTGAATTTCCCTGCTGACATCGCAACTGGAGCTAGTACTAATATGTACAAGTGCTGGGACCGTTGCATGATGCACGGCCATCCGTCTGAACGGAGATGATGGAAGCTCCGAAACTGCGGTGTAATTTTTATTTAGTCTCCCCCAACCTGTCCCACAGATTCCCGGTGCGTTTTCTTCTGTCTGCTTGCGCTCTTCTCGATGCGTTCTATCGTCAACCCCATCTCGGATCTGAACAAGGACAGAATTTTCGACCTGAATTTTGCATCGGCTCATCCAAAGCCCCGCGTCGCACAGGAAATGACGACCATGTTCTTATCAACCGTGAGTCAAATTCGTCATTATCTACAACGAGGCCCGATAAGAGCAACTTCCCTCAGGGGTGAAGCTGGCCGCCGTGACTGGACGAGACTCCTCGTTGCCTACATTATGTATGTAACTCAACATGGAGCTCCGTCGGCGATGAAATTTTTTGCCCCACCGACAAGTACGCAAGCACTAGTCCGAACCGGACAGTGTCTCCTATGAAAAGTCCAGTACTCCCCTTCTCATGGCCTTCATCGTGTCAGCTGGAGCCTCTGCAATACCCTGGAACGTTCATGCAGAGCCACGAGCTTCCCTGGTTGTTTTCCCAGCTACTAAACCCCCGAATTTTGGCAAAGGCGAGCAAACACAAGAGTCGCCTACCTGGCTAGCATGGAAGCGGCAACGCTGCAGCCTTGCTGTAATTATTGCACTTCTCGTGTATGAACTACTCACCTTTCCGTCACCACATGTCCTACTCGCTGTTTGGCACGGGAAAACGTTTATTTCTTCGGCCCCAGCACCATCCAAATTTCTTCTCAGTGCATCCCTTAGTTCTGAAGAAGTCCCTGGCTTTTCAAGGGTCCATCATGCCGCCCAGGATCGCCATGTTGTTGTATGGCTTCTTGCGCGGCTTATTCTGCTGCGGATGCAATCTCGAAGCTAGGGGCGCAGTGCCAGAGGAAAACGTATCTCGCCGGAACACACAAGCTACTCGCCTTCATGTCATCGTTGATGACCCCTCAGACGTGACATTCACTACACCGAAACCCCCCGCTCACCAGGTGATCGTAGATCAGGTACGTGCCCGCTTCGCATAGAGGTTATTTCCAAGGCTGACGATGCAGCAACGGGTATCCAGTCAAACCTGACGCCTCTGGAGATAGTCGGCCAAAATCCGGCAGTCGGGCGAGAGAAAAACTCGACACGAGGTACAGACGGGGAGGACTTCGACCATGTCAGTCACCCGTCGTCGATCTCGGAAATGAAGAAGGAGAAGTCTCGTCCTGCCATTACCCAGGAGGGATCTTCAAGGAACCAGTGCGAGCAGGCCTTTACCCGGGGCCCAGATGTGGATCTAGAATATAACAGGCGCAGTACAGTATACTTTGACGCTCCAAGTCACTTTCCCACAACAGCCTTAGGGGATTACGGTGCAGGTACGGGCACGCCTGCGGAAAATCTTGATGATGCTGACCAAGTGGATGGCGCCCAGCCTTCGCTCATTTCCCTGGAGAAGCTACCAAGGAAGATAGTGGACACGAATTCGATAGAAGTTGCTCTGTCTCTGTAGACCATCAAGGAGGAACTACCGAGAAAGGAGGACCTGCACCCTGAGGTGGCAGTGAACGATACGCTCAGCCGCTCTTTTCGAACCTACGACAGGCTACCAAGGAAGAGAACATCGGCATCGATCGAGCTATTAGGGCTATCCAGAGTTATAATGACATGCATATGCCACTCTCATGTATAATCATTCATCCATGTATGCATTTTCGCCGACGAGGAATGTATCTCTACTGTCGACGTACGAACATCCTCTGCGTCCAGTTACTTATTTGCCAAGGAAGCGAAGCTCCCCAGCTACATGCTCTCTGACAGTTAGGGAACCTAGCTGGTAAGTACGTGCACAACCTCTAACAAAGATTGCGATCAATGATAAGTTGATACAAGGGCATGCCAAAGCAGCAACAGAAAAACGACAATGGTGCACGGGTTCACTGTATGGGAAACAAAGGACGTGGGTCAACGTCCACCACCAGTTCTCAAATGAAACCGTCACGATTGGTGAAATTTCATGATAGCGCATGTTGTATGAACAATACAGCACGCCGGACACCATCCTCGTTTGTCTTGCTGGAAAGAAGACAGACAGTGGCTTTTGCATTAGTAGACACAAAACCAGACGACCAGCTGGCTGTGTCTTGGATCGGTGGAAGTCCTAGAGGGTTGTCAACAACTGAAAAGTACCTTTGGATACCTCCAAGGTCAGAGTCGTCGGTGAATGTCGGAACGGTGAATCACCAATGTAGCGCTCAAGTACGTTGTCGACTAGCAATTTCGTTAATCACTGATGCAGCCAAGAGCTGGTGACGCGGTAACAGCTATAAACAGGTCTGGCAAATGCATTGGTGTGGTAAAATATGAGGTAGTGGGTTGCTGGTAGGTTATGAAGCCAGGATGCACTGGGAAGGTGTACTTTGTAGTTTGCGGCAAGTGCCGCAGCATGCTGTGCAGCTGTGCATGTATGCACAGTAGACTTGCTCATAACGTTACCTTGTTTACAAGGTCACTGGGGACTGATAATTGTGGCTGTGTGAGCTCAAAACTGACGTTCTGGGATTTAGATTTCGTTCGTCTCCAAATATCTCTAAATATGTACACACATTCGTAACGC
>JBBPTD010000679.1:0-19005 GCA_038093895.1 Boletus aff. mottiae
TCTCTTATCTTTACCTACCCTAGAGTAGAGACATACAGGTACAAATAATACCTGAACACTATATAGAGGAGAGCTCACTCTGTATTGCTCTCCTCAGTTCTTATACTCTCTCTTATACAAGCATCTCCTTTTTTGCTTCTATAAACTCCTCCACTCCTCAAGCTAGCAACCTCTATCCTCAGACCTAGTGAGTACCTCCCACTAGGCACATACCTTCCTCTTGTCACTTGCATTACACTTGTGACACCTACTATCCTCACAATAGAGACAAACGGAGTACCATGCACTTTGTCAGGGCCTTCCAGGTGGGGTAGGTGGCCGATGATGCTGGGGATGTCAAAGGCAAATACAAAGGGGATGGTGTGTCGCAGGTGGTGGGGGGAGTGATGTAAGCCGCTGATGGGTTGGGGGTAGGGGGGCACGGGCTTGTGTGGCGATGGATACCACTGTCCACACTCAATGACATCGCAAATGGGTTTGCTGTACGTGGTGGCATTGACTTCTTCATAGATGGTAGGATGTAAGTCAGGTAGAGTCCAGGACCAACAAAATCCTTGCAAATCATTTCTTCAAACTTCCATAGCATAACAGAATCAACATTGGGCTCCCACTTGAGATGCTGACACATCTCCCTTTCCATCTGGTTGATTTCTTGCAGCTGAAACATCCCCTGGACCATGACTTGTTGGAGTAGGTATGCAAATCACCTTTGACATGACCATAAAGCCAGTTATAAAAAGAGGGTGGCCAGACAAAACCCAAGCAGTCGGAAAATGTGCCAGGAGTCATTGAAGGAGGACAAGGAAAGTAAAGGTGACTGATGCATGCAGCTTGGTCCTGTGAATGACATATGCTATGAAATGGGGTAACTTGACAGTAGAGTTTGACGAAGACGGGGGATACTCAGGACAGGCAAAGAGGTAAGTGATAAAATGTGCACATAACTTTGAAGTTTGCTCATGACCATGAAAGGATCTTGCCTGCTTGAAGCAGGCTGTGTCAAGGGGGGCTTGACCAATGGTGTCTGAATGACAGGGTGTGAAAAATGGATACAAATATGGTGTTAGCGACTCACTGAGGGTTATGGATATGTGACATGGGGATGAGAGGTGTTGTGGGTAAAGCATGTCCATCATCAACAGCACTCCATGTCGCCCACCCCAAGGCAAGGTATAGATGAGATCCATAGAAATGCCATCATCAGATTTGGTACTGGGAAGGAGCAGGAGAGTGAGGGAGAACCCTGGTTGAGACTCGTCTGGATGACATCTATCACATGTTTTGTGTACATGAGGGAAACAAACAAACCATGAATGGTGTGACCAGGACATGCATTGTCTTGATACCTTGCTTGTCCAGAGCACTCTTTGCCTCACCAATGATGGTGCCAAGCTTGAGCTTGCTCAGAACGATTGGATCGCCTCTGCCATGGTGAGATCTGGCAGTGACAAGGCAGAAACGATCTTGGCAGTGTGGTCCTCAATTCCAGGTGGGGTAGGCGGTGATGCTGATGATGCTGGGGATATCAAAGGTGAATATGAAGGGATGTATCAGGGTGGGTGGAGGGAGTAATGTAAGCCACAGCTGGGCAGGGGGGAACATGGGCTTGGGTGCCAATGGATACTGCTGCCTGTAGTATGACAGCAATGGACTACTCAACAACATCACAAACAGGTTTGCCATATGCAGTGGCATCAACTTCGTAGATGGTGATGTAAGTTGGATAGGGGGTCCAACAAAATCATATCTTTGAATTCCGTAGCATGACAGAATGGACGTCAATGTTGAATGTTGAATGTTCTGAACATTTGAGCTGGTGGGTAATTACTAAGCATTGTGCACATACCACGGCCAAGATGCAAGTCAGCAGCTTTCAATCCTTGTACACAATTTGGAGAAGATCCCAAAGAACATTAAACCGAGTATAATAATAATACACATAGTACAGAGCTTTGTAATACATATCCTGTGTTATGTAGGACTCAAATGAGGCTTTGTCTGCTATAGCGAGGTGAATCCAACGTCTAGTGACACAGGAATATGTACAAGGATTTGGTCGCTGCATAATAAAATTGCACATCCCAAAAAGAAGTATTTTGAAAAAAGGGTATTTCGGGATCTGTTTAGATGAGCACTCATGCCAATATGACATGATGAATCCTGTCAATGACCGCTTTATCCTTCAGGGCAACCTGCACCTGTTTGCTTATGTGTTCCGCCCTTCAAGAGATTAGATCGACCACCATCTGTGACCTCTCTAGTTGCTTCAGTGTGGCCACCTCTTCAGCTTGCGCAGCCTCCAGGGCAATGGAGGCAACTGTCTTGGCTCTTTGCACCCAGTCCAGCTCAGCTTCTGGGTTCAGAGATAGCATATCCACCTGAACACAAGTTTAATTCCAAGGCCACATAATATAAACCTGCATACACACAAGCAACTCAGCTGCATCACTGGCCTCCGGACCCAAATTATGCATTTGCATATACAGTGCATGGACCAAAGGTCCTTTTGTCCACCTCTCAAGAGTACTATTGGTGGGTAAAGAGAAAGGTTTATATGATGTCGACTTTGAGCCCACAGGGCTCTGCATTATGAATGAACCTGAGGGTGACATTGTAACAACAGAAGGCTCAGGTGATGAACTACATCCCACTGAACTTAAAGGTGACAGCGACCTGGGCAGTTCAGAGGGAGGACTACCACTCAGGCTCAAGGGTAATGGGAAGGAGGAGGGGAATATCATGCCTTGGGAGACTTTGTCACATAAGGCTCGGCATGTGGTGATCTTGAACCATGTCACTGCCAATGACTCTTTGCTGCCCTGTTGTTCGGAGGCATAGTAGGGGGTATGTTGAGGGGGGTGAGAACCGAACAATATGGAGAGTTTTTGAAGAAATTTCAACCAGAGATCAAAACAATGCATCTTATCAGTCAGCCTGACCAGTGTGAATTTGAAATGTCAAAGGATTCATGTTCCTCCATCTAAAATAAAGTATCAATGTCAATTTCTTCTCCATCCTCATCAAGTTTATCTTCAAAATCACTAGGGAATTCATCTGAGTCATTGTCATCTGAGTCCACTGAGGCATCATCACCCTTCAGGCTCTCATCAGACTCTTTATCTTCCACCCCATTGTCATCACCATCAGCTCCCTTATCAATTTCCAGTTCATTGGCATCTTCGTTTGTCAGAAAGAGATTGTGATGATGCCCAACACCGGGCCCAGTGTATCTCACATACATGTCCCTGTCAATGAAGCTAACAGACTTAGATATACATGTTAAAGAACAGAATATAACTCCTTACATGTTCACATAATAAACACTCCAGTCATCAACCTCATCTAGAGCCTGGCCAAGTGAAGGACCAGCTTGTAGTAAACTAGATGTGCGCCCATTGGAGAATGCAGGAATGAGGTGACATGCTCTGATAATGAGGGATGGATCTAGAAAACCAAAAGCAGTGGGGTCTGAGTCTGGCACAAAGCCAACTTTTGGCAACCATGCTGATGTCGGCCCATATTGGTGACCAGGAATGATTCCATACCAGCATACCCAGAGAACTTCCATGGCTTGTACTGATAGATTTCGTGAGTCCGGTGTACAGTGATGAATGTAAGCATGTAACACTCGCAACACATGGGCATACCAATAGGGATGGTAGCCAGATTCAGTTTCATGTGATAGCACCATTATGTTGTTGTGAGTACGATGATTGATTATGTCTTGCTCCCTGTGTATGTTGTATGTTGTGTAATTGACCTGCATACTCACCATGGAGTAGAGACGACCATTAAGGAATCGCATGCCATTGCACTGATCATCTGTAAAGATATGGTCCTCTCCCTCAAAATCAAGACCAAGTAGATGGTACAGCAGATGGTCTTTCAGCTTTGGGATAAAAGACTGAAATACAATCAGTAGTGAAAATGAGAAGATGAAAGAGAGAAGGACCTTTACTGCAGAGTCACCTTTATGTACCTGCAAAAAAGAAAATACATCCATAGGGTTTCTGTGGGCGTCAGAGATGAAATGGTGAAGTTCTGGGTTGCAAGTGGGGAGTAAGTCACCACAGACTGCTTTACCACCACTATCAGGATGCTGGAAATGACACCATCTGGCTTCCTGCTTTGCTATCTGCCTGACAGCATTTTGCTTGTTCATCAGGGTGTATAGCAATTTTATGTGGCAGTGGGCAATTTTCACCCTGTACCGAGATAAGAAAATATCCGTGAAATGCAGGGAAACATGATGCACAATCTGAGTCATGTAAGAATCTGTGGTGCTGAATTGCACAATTGTCCATCCATAATCCCCAATGGCATAAAATTTGTAAATCTTCAGGTTGAGTCCTTTTGGCTTTGGTCCAGTGCTTTGTCTGCTATTGAGTGGGTCTTTAGCTTGCATTTGATGCCAACAAGCTGCATATTCCTTTGGAAGCTCAAAAGTGCGGTATACCTGAGTGCTTTCATGTCCCAACTTCCATAAAACATGACTGAGTTGCCTGGAAGCCTTGTCTAAGAGAGAGAGGGATGAGTTGGTGTGTATTTGAAGCTTAGCGAGTGCATGCCATTCTGTGCAACAGTACAATATAGTCGTAATGAGCCTGTCATGAGCCTGTGGAAAAAGTCCTTCGAAGACTGGGATGGAACACTACATTGTCATTAACCATAAACTGTAATCGAGTAGATTTGAGATACTTACTTGCAAGAGGTCTTCAAAATCTCATCCAGCTAATCTTTTCATCTCTGAGGCATTATTTGAAAATCGACAAATTACACCATGACCAAAGGTGGGCACCTGTCAAAAGCTGATTGATGTCAATGGCAAGGGCATGGACGATGATACAATACCAACTTACCATCCATCCAACTGGGTAACTAATCACCCAGAAGGGTCAATGGCATACAAAATGCATATTAGGTGGGTAAGTACACCCTCCATGTCCCAAGCTCAAACTCGTGCATAATGTCTACTACCAGCATGGAGAAATGGTTAAAGCCAAATTTCTGGAGTTTTTTAGTGAAAGTGTTCTGGAGATTATAGTATAATCAGAACAAGGGTTGCAAAAATACAGATAATAGATGATACCAGAGTGGTTACAAGGGATGCACAGTCAAGCAATCACTGTACTGCAATGCCATTTACTGGTCTGCCCTGCTGGTATATAAAGTTCCTTGCTTGCCTGACCTTATCTTGGGTATATGTTTGAAGCTCATTAAAGCAAAGCTGTGCGTCACAAAGAAAGCCAGTGTGATCAAGTTTGGCCTTGGGGACCAAACACCACAGACAAAGATACTCACTTCCATCATGGATCATTGCCAGCAGAACTCTATGCCACTCAGGGTCAGTGGGTATGCATTTAGAGCAAGATCATAACCTACTTCTTAGGGTAATCTGCTGTATAAGTGAAGATCCTGGGATATATCTGATGAAAGACGCCATCAGCACACTTTAACACAATCCCATGGTTGTATGCATGTAAAAAGTCATCATCCAAAAGGATGTCCCAAACAGCATGCATAAGCTCCTGCTGACAATGTGCCAGGAGACTCCAGAGTGCTGTTTTCACAAACTGGCCAATGGTGGTGACAAACTGCATGATTGTATCTGGTAACTGACAAGCAGATTGGTGTTACATAATGGTTTGCAAAGGCTAAGCACTTACTGAAGGTATAAAGGGAACATGGTGACAAGCACCCGATAATGGCTGGGCTCAGACATACTTGGAAGCATTTCCAAAGTAAAGATAAAGCGGCCATGCCTTAGCCATTCCAAATGTGGCCAGTGTGGTGGCATCTGACGAAAACATTAATGCTACAATGACCTTCTCAAGTTTGCAGTCAGGTTCGTTAGATTGCCTTTGCAAGTTGTCGTGGGCTTTCAACCAGGTGTCAGAAGTGTATAGTTCATCATAAACCCGCTGCTCAGTTCCATCCACAGGATGTTTCCAAAAATGCTTGAATGGGAAGAGATGGAAGTGTTTAGCATTTGGGGCAGAGAATGCAGACTTGATAACATCTTTAAGAGGGCGATACAACAAACCACTGATTGTGAATGACCAATGATACGATCTGGCAGAACTAAGGGTATGAGTGGGAATTTCAATATTCTTGTCAACTTCCCACCAACCATCAGAAATATGAGTCAAGTTTCCACATTGGGTATCAAGGATCAAGTTCTGAGTAGCAACATTAAAATTTGAGAGATCTTCCGCTTTGAAATCATCAGCAAGGAGGATGTTGCAAACAAGACGATCAACTTCCTGTTGGGACTTCATGGTGCTTTCTGAGTACCTCCATTTCATGAGTTTGTAGATGGACATATTCGGAAAAGGCCATGGGGGAGGCAGATCGGATTCTGTTTCTTCTGGAGTGGGAACTGTGGGATCAGGTGCTTGATGTCCTTTGTATGTCAAATCATCCAATGTAACAAATTCATCCGGATCATATGATGGTCGGTGTGGATATTCATGAAAGACCCAAAAAGCATTGGAGACGGTATGGATAGTGTCACAGACACGGAGTATAACTTTGCAGATGATTGGTTGTGAAAGTAATAAATTTCCTGCAGAGGTTACTACCAGGGTAGGTGGTTGTGGGAACTCGTCACAATATTGTCTGGGTAGCCAAGTTGTTCACCTTGAATGCACTGACTGGTCACTGGTGGGGTTTGGAAGCTTGGCAGCCAAAACAGGTCCCGTGGACACTGAAGGGAGCGTGAAGTTGGTGGGGGCAGGCATTTTGGCAGATTGCACAGGCAGTACAGAAACTGAAGAGAGTGAGGAACTCGGGAATTCGGGGATTAGTGCATGGCCCGGGAATGCTGAGGCATACAGACATGATGCTGATGGACCATCTAATTGGGTGGATATCACGGTCAATTCCATGCACCCATTGCTGCCTAGAGGCTAGTTGGAAAATGGGAACCATTGAACAAGTTAGGAATGAGATGAAGGGATTGAATACAAATACTTGCCATGACCCCAGTATTAGATGTTGACTTGGAACTGAATGCATGCCTTTCACACTTGCTCGCCATGTAACCTGGAATTCTTGTCCTTTTGAGGTGTTCTCTGCGCTTTTGCATACTTGAGTGCAGAGAGGCTTGGTAAACTTGACACGTTGCCCAATGTCAGTTGAGTGATTGTTGGCTGTCAAATGGCAGCCGTTGGCATCCATCCCCACATGGGAATATGGAATCCATAGAAACCAGGAGGAAGACAAAAAATGATGCCCAGACAGCTACAAATTTCATCGTCCAAGTACCAGTACACATTCCATTAGGAGGTAGTTTAAATTTTGCCCAGAGCCCAATGCCTGCTCCCCCACCAGGAGTTTCCAAGCCAGTCAGCAATGGACCCACTTATTAAGCATAACCATGGTCGACCATGATCCCAAATCA
The DNA here is from genome assembly GCA_038093895.1 of Boletus aff. mottiae. Taxonomy (NCBI): domain Eukaryota; kingdom Fungi; phylum Basidiomycota; class Agaricomycetes; order Boletales; family Boletaceae; genus Boletus; species Boletus aff. mottiae. The sequence goes on from JBBPTD010000679.1 coordinate 7,403, forward strand.
CTGTGATAGCGATGCTGGAGTGGTACCACTAAGATGTCCTAACCTTCCAAATTCCAGATGGTTTAGGTTGTGTCACACTAGTAGATTAGATTACATTGTGACCAACTCCCTTAGTATTAGTTGTGTCAGTAAAATATGCTACTGAGTCAGGTTGCTGAGCATATCAGGCTGAAACAGGCCTGAGGTCTACACAATAGCAAATCTAAATACATGAGTATACTACTATTTCCCAGATTGTGCAAGGCAAAATGCTGGGGGTGCACGCATCAATGAGAGGATTGAGTGTTTGTCAAAGTTGAGCAGCATCTGGAGAGGTTGACTGTCCTGGATGGACACTGCATTAGAATAGAGAGCTTCAGGTCTGTGGTAGAGGCCCCAGTCACCAGGTGCATGTGGTGGTTGCACACCTTCCAGGCTGTCAACTTCAAACATGAAGAATTCGCCTTGGCTTTAGGAGTTCATAGGGGGTGGTTGTGAGTACTGCCACTGTGATGGTGATCTTTGGCATACCAATGCTGTTATTGTAGCACCATTCTCCTCGTCATATGGAGACAATGACCCAGAGAACTTCCGTGGCTATGCAGGCACATGGGTAAGCATGAGGCACTCAGACTTACTCATCACTTACTTTCACCTGAGCATTCATCCTGTGTTTTCACCTGCCTACCCGTTTCTCTGACATTGAAGGTTTCTCTTTTCCATTTCCATTGTTCTACAAGATACGTCAAACTTGTGCTATGGAACAGAACAAACAGATAGAAACATACAGTGGTACCTTGTGTACAGTTTATTTAGACTTACAATCATACGGACCCATGGATTACCTAATATGTTACCTTTTACATTCGTTTTTCGTAACATTACACCTCAGTGACTGACTATCACAGTCTACTGAGTCCTACTGTGCTACAGGTTATGAGCCCTGGCTCATACAACTAAGAAGTCAAACAAGCCTAAAAACATCCTCGAACTCAGTCAAAATGTCTTACTTGAAAAAGGAGTCATTATGACTACCTAAACTCGACCCAACTGGAAAGGAATGGATCTCGTGGAAAAGCCAGCTTGAGATAGCCCTGCTCACATGAGGAGGGGGTTACCTCAATGGTACAAAGCTCCAACCTGTTGCAATAGCTAGTAGCCAGCGTTGCCGCATGGGGTACTAAGGAATCTACTCTAGGGATACTTACCTTGGATGGGTTGGGGTTCTCAGAGATGATAGCAGTTGCTGATCAAGAGAGATTCTTTTATATTCAGACTCAGTCAAGTCTTATATACACTTTGTAATGCTTACTTAATATAAGGTCACGTGACTGTAAGTACATGTCCTTTCAACACTCCCCCTTGTCTAGTATACAGTAGATACGTAGATATCATAGTGAGGAATATAAAGTAAAATAGAAAACATCTGCACAGTCTTTTATGACAGCGAGTTGAATTCCAAACCGAGCTGGGAGCAAAACTCCTTGAACTTGACATGTCCAAGGTTCTTGGTGAACATATCTGTGGGATTGTCAGTCCCTGGGATAAAGAGCAGCTCAACCTGCTTCCATAGCATCACAGCATCACATATGAAGTGGTAACGGATCTGGATGTGTTTGGAACGTTTTTCGGTAACTGGGTTTTGCATAATAAAGAGCAAACCTTGATTGTCACCACAAATGGGGATGGGGCCAAGGCAATAGCCAAGTTCTTCCATCATTTGATGAATCCAAATAGCCTGGCACATACAGTCACTCAAGGCCATGTACTCGGCTTTCGTAGAAGACAGAGCTGTGGTCTTTTGTAAGTGTGAGTTTCACAAGAATACACCATCCACGAATTTCAGATAAAAACCTGTTTGTGAGTGAGATGTGACTTTGTCTTGTCCCCAATCAGAGTCAGTGCAGGTGATGATGCCTTTACCGGTCTTGCCGCTGTATATGAGAGTGTAGTCTTGAGTACCAAGGAGGTACTGGCAGATGTATAGAGCCTTGTTCAGATGCTCTTCTGATGGGTTTGCAGACATGCAGGCAAGTTGTGTTACCATGTATGATATGTCAGGTCTTGTGCCGATCATAAGATACAGCAATGATCCAATGACCTGTTGGAATCGTGTCTGAAGTTCCGGTTGGATGGGGAGATCATTCTTCTCTGGGTAGTAGCCCTGAGGGAGAGGGATGTTGGCGATTTTGGCATTAGTCATTCCGCATCACTCTATGACTTTGTCGAGGTATTCTCGCTGGTCTATCTTAATTGTTTGACCATCTCGATGTATGTTCATTCTTAGGAATTCGCATGTTTCTCCTAAGTTGTGACAGTCCCATTTCTTCATGAATGCAGCCTTGACCTTGTCTACGAAAGGTTTGTTGGGGCCGCAGAAGATGGCATCATCTATGTAGATAATCGCTAGGATGAGCTCTTTGCCTTTGCGATAGATGAATAGGCCAGCATCTGTTTTAAGACATGTGAAGCCAAGTCCTTTCATGGATTTGTCGAGCTCACACCACCAAGCTAGTCTGGCTTGCTTAAGGCTGTATAGGGTGTGGAGTAGTCTCAAGACCTTCCCTTTGAGATGAGGGGGCATAAAGCCTTCAGGGAAGTCCATGTATAGTTCGTTGTCCAGTTTGCCATATAAATAGGTGGATCAGACATTGAGACCTGTGATGTACCAGTTCTCTGTTGCTGTGAGGGCGAGCATGCACCACACTGTCTTGAAGCATACAATGGGGGAGAATATTTGATCGAAGTCAATCCCTTCCACTTGGGAGAAGCCCTTGGCAACGAGCCGGGCTTTCTTTCTACTGCCTGATTTTACATCAAAGACCCATCGGTTTTTTATGACCTTTCTGTTTGCAGGTCGATCCATGATTTCATAGACCTTGCGGTCCTTGAGTATTTGTAACTCATCATGGCAGGCTTTACACCAAAGGGTTTATTCCTCTTGTGGTAACTTGAGGATGTCGTGGTATGTCCATTCGCAGTAATTCACATTGGACTGTTCTATTTCCAGTGGAAAAGCATGGCTGCAGAGGTATGAAACCAATGTGTCTCCCCCTTCCCTGGTGATGTGCTCTACGTCTTCTTCTGATGGAGTTGGGGATGGAGGCATTCCTCCAGGGACAACGGGTGAATCCAAAAGGCCAGCCGGTGCTTCTCTGACAAGTCTGTGCCAGTCAAAGATGTGCTCGATGTCTCAAAGCTGCTTTAGTGGCTCACGGCATTCCCCATATACATTTCCGGGATGGATGGGGGCATGGCACTCTCGCTGTGGGTGTATTGGACGACCAGGTGGAGGCGGAGCCGGTGGTGGTGTAGGTACCCTAGGAGGTGGTGCTGGAGGTGGAGTAATGGGCCTGGGGGCCAGGCGACAATGGACAGTAGGAGGAGTGATTTCCACATCTGACCCCTGGTCCGATGGTTCAGAATCAGAATCCAAAGATCCATTATCATGAGAGTGAGAATGTGGTGGGTGGTTAATAGGCCAGTATGGCTGAGCCTTTGAACACCTTGGGAAGAGGTGCTCATCAAATATGGTGTGAGCTGACATGTATAGTGCATTGTTAGGGCGCATAACGAGGTAGTTTGAATCACTACCAGCAGAAACGCCCAGGTAGATCATTAGTTGCAATTTAGGCTGCAATTTGCCTTTGCAAGTCTCAACTGGTAAGTGGACGTATGTGCCACAGCCAAAAACTCAAAGATGTGAAAAAGTAGGCTTTTCACCGGTGAGCATCTCAGATGGTGTTTTCCATTGGAGCCAATGAGATGGGGTGCGATTATACACATGAAGTGCATGTAGTATCACAAACTCCCAATAGGAATCGGGCAGGCAAGCCTGCAGTCACATGGGTTGTGCTTTGTCCATAATGGTACGGATTAGGTGTTCCGCTCGTCCATTCTGCTGGTGAGCATAGGGGGCAGATTGTTGTATGTGTATGCCATTATCACGCATATACTCAGTGAAAGCTTTGGAGGTGTATTCTCCCCCTGCATCAGAGCACCAGTGTTTTATTATGGCATTAAACTGAGTATGCACATAGGCATGGAATTGCTTGGTCACTTTGAGCATTTGATCCTTAGTTTTAATCAGGACCAGCCAAGCCATGGAGGTATAGTCATCATAAAAGACGACCGCATACTTGTACTTGTGATACGATACAATTTCAAATGATTTGAGGTCAGAATGAATTAACTCAAAGGGAGCACTTGTGCACTTTTTGCTATGAGAAAAAGTATGGTTTGGTTGTTTACCAAGCTCACAACCAGAGCATATGGGAACAGTGGATGGAATATCAACATCCGGAAAGTCCTTAATGTGCTTCTTTGTGGCGCGGAGCACATCACGCGAGGGGTGGCCTAATCGGCGGTGGAGGAGTTCATAGTCCACAGAGGTCATCGACAATAAGTTGGCTTGAGGACAAACAGTAGGTGCACGCATCCAGTACATAGTGCCGCCATGAGAATGGAAACTCAGTACCAGTTGCTTAGTGCATTTATCAAGAATGTTGATATGACTGGGTGAGGTCTGGAGTGTCATGCAGGTATCGATTAACAAGGTACCCATAGATATGAGCTTTATGGTGCATGATGGCATGTAAATGACCAGCGATAGCCACACAAGTCTACCTTGGTAGCAAATAATTGCTGTTCCTTTTCCTTTTATTGACGTGCGACCATTTGCTGTCTGGGAGTAGGTTGGTAGCAAGAATGGTGTATACTCAACCAGATCGTTTAGATCATTGGTATAGTGTGATGAAGCTCCTGAATCAAGAAGCCACATATCATGTGGGAGGTCATCATCATGTTCTCTTTTCTTTCCTTTACTCTTAGTTATTTTCTGCTTTTTACAGTGGTCACACATAGAGAAGGGAGGAGCAGTAGTTGTATTGTCTACATCTACTACAGGCGCATACAAATTATATACTATCTGAGGCGATAAAAACCGTGCATCAGCGCCTGTGAGAGACAGACAAAGGAAGAGAGGGACTTGCCACTGTGCACTGTCATTGAAGAACTGCATGATATAGTCATCCACCTCCATATCCCCACCAAGGCTGACAGAGTCATCATAGTCAAAAGTGACCATGTCTTCATCCAAATTGGAGGGGATCTCGACAATGCAGGAGGGCTCTATGTGCTCTATGAGAGAGGGCGTGGAGGGGCCAGCATGGCTGGGAGGGATGGTTCTAGTGCCGAAGGCACCATCCTCATTGAAGGCGGAGTGTTGTCGTGCGTGAACATGGCGGGAGTGTTTGATGATGGGCTCAAGGGTGCAAACAACCTGAGCGGTGGGGGTCTCCCCAATGTGGTGAGCAAGGGAGATGGCCTCTTGGACCTGAGGAAAGGTGGGGGGCCCATAGTGGGCAGTGCCGGGAGTGTGTGCGAGAGTGCAGGGGTCCTGAGTGGGCTTAGTGAAGTCAGTGGAGGCTGGGCTGTAAATTATGGGCTCCTGGAGCATGTTCGCGAAGGCAAACGAGGCGGAGGATGATTCGGCAGTGGTGGCTGCATGATCCTTGTGCTTCTTCTCTCCTTCTTCAGGTGCTTGCCCTGACAATGCTTCTTCCCCTTGTCCTTTTTCTCCTCATTCTTTTTATTGGAGGAGGTCTCCTGCTGCTTCTTAAAGGAGGGGTTGCCTTGCTGGCACCTTACATTAGAAACCTTGTTGGCCTGGGCGCGAGGTGGAGGCCGGCAGGTGAGATAGTACTGCCAAGCAGCGGTGAGGACAGTTTCCAACTCCACCATGGTTAAGACCTTGGTCTTGGTGGGGTCGGCATTGATGGCAGCATTGAGCTGCTGATGTAGGGTCTCCACATACTTGGGGAGCTTGGCGATGGTGATGAGTGCCTTGAGGTTATCAGGCACTTTGTGCTAGAGCTGTTCCAGCTGGGCGAAGCTGGCATTCAGCTTGGAGAAAGCTGGGCCAGAATGGTTATTGTCGGGGAAGGTAATTCCAAGCATTATTTTCCACTCGGTGTAGGCGGAAGTGAGAGAGGTGGTTTCATACTTGGCCTTTATGGTGTCCCAGAGTAACTTGGCCTCGTGGATGTTGGTGAAGTTGCCGGTGATGGTGGCATCAAGACAGAGACGAATAGAGCCAAGAGCTCAGTCATCGTTCTCATCCCATTTGTCCTGGGCTTCTTCTTCCACAGGGGTGGGGGCCATTCCGACCTGGGAGGGGCACATTTTCGACATTGCTTTGTTCCAAACGCCAATGGCACGAAGGTACGCTTCCATGTCTTGGGCCCAACGCTTGTAGTTGGTACTGCTGAGCTTGGGAAGAGTGGTGAGGGTGGACGACATAATGGTAGGTTCTGAAAGATTAACATGTCAACATAAACCAATGAAGGGAGCGAGAAAAAACATTCACATTGCTGAACAGTCAGAGCTCTCAGAATATAGGGTCATAATGACCCCCTACATTCAGAGTCTGATGGCTGCTGCTCTTGAGCATTGCTGCATCAAAGAGCATTCAGCATTTCTGCACAGAACGGCCTATGTCCAAGGGTTTCACCCATGAGCAGATGACAAGCAGTTCACTGTGTTGTCAGAGCTGCAGGGCTCATAACCTGTTGCAATAGCTAGTAGCTGGCGTTGCCACACAGGGTACTAAGGAATCTACTCTAGAGATACTTACCTTGGATGGGTTGGGGTTCTCAGAGATGATAGCGGTTGCTGGTCAAGAGAGATTCTTTTATATTCAGACTCAGTCGAGTCTTATATACACTTTGTAATGCTTACTTAATATAAGGTCATGTGACTGTAAGTACGTGTCCTTTCAACACAACCTACCAATCCAGCATTTGGCAGATCCCTGGCATGGATACCAACCACCCTGGACAAGATACTAGCCATCAAGACATATGAGAAAGACATGGCTGAATGGATTGAAAAGGATGCCCAGGCCCGACATGCCATTGCAACGACATTGCCCAACACCTTGTTCATGCATGTCAGGCACAAGACAACCGCCAAAGAGTATCTCAATGCCCTTACAGATATGTTCGAGAAACGCTCACTGGTTGTTGGTGTCAAGCTAAGGTGACAGCTCAATGAGTTGAAGCTGAAGGACAACAGAGATGCACGTATGCATGTAAACAAGGTCATAGCCTTGCGAGAGGAGCTAGCCTCGCTTGGAAACCCTGTCTCGGACACAGATATGTTTGGTATCTTCTTCGCATCACTCCCACAAACATATAACAACATCATTTCCTCCATTTTGACTGCGACCTGACTTCATAACAAAACCATCTCTGTCGACACTCTTTTTGACATGGTACTCAGCTCCTTCTTGAAGGTGAGGGGCACATTTCAGGGCTCGACTAAGGCCACCATGTACACTGTCCCCACCCTCCTCCTTCACTTCTGGCTCACATCGATTCGCTGCCAAGCACACTTCAGCATCATCAAAGAGTCGTTGTGTGACTACTATCCTGTCAACAGCTGACTCCAGTCCATCGACATCCCCTTTGACTTAGCGAGCAACGACACCCAGCTTGCGTGGCCCAATCATGTGGGCGAGATTGTCTCCTGTATCTGTGCCACCCGTTTCAAGCATGTCGTGGCTGTGGTCACCAGCCATACCGACAACGACCATGGCGATTTCTGGCTGGAAAGCAATGACAATGGTAGCAAACCAGGGGCAGCTGCTGTAGATGAGGTAAGTGCTCTGCACTTTGCATAGATACTCACTGACTTGCCAGGTAGTGGATGGATCTCGTGCTTGGGCCCTTCAAGGACATTTTGCAAGGCTCGATCATGTATTTTATATTGTGTGGGGCAGTAGTTTGCAACCAGAAGGCCTTTGCTGGCCTGAGGGCTGGTCTCAAAGTGTGAGTTGTCTCATTAATTCTATATAGTTGATAATAAATGCATTTGATTAGTCTTGGTGTCAATCACACCCTCACTTTCAATGCACCTCATCTGTCACCAGTCAGAACTGTCGACTTGTTGATGCAACTCACCAAGTCAGTTGTGCTCCACAATTTGAGTTTGCTGATGCCCTGGAACACATGCTCAAGAGTGCCAATGCACTGGAGAAGCATTCCGCCATCATCCACATTGCCAGCAAAGTCACCAAGTACATTTGGTCCCACAAGGTTTACCAGCCTTGGGGTACTGTATTGCCACTGCAATGCCCCCAGTGTGGGGTCCTCAGCTCCTGGTGCTTGGTTTACATGCCCGGTGGGCTAGGCAGTTATAGGTTCAAGTGCAAAGGCAAAACATGTGGTTGGGTTGAGGGTAAGAAGGTGATTGAACTGCACCAGATCAAAGTCCCTCGCCCTCCTGATGCAGTGATGCTCAACGGTGGTTGGCTCAAATTCGAACTCACATAGTGTAGATTTCTAGTATTACTTTTGTCATGCAATTCAATGTGTTAAGGATCGCAGATAGGTCAGTGGATGATGTACTTGCATCACACACTACTGGGTCTGCCCAATGTACTCTCCCACGCCATGCATCAATTTCAATGGTCGTCAATCCCCCTGCATTCGCTATTTCTGCTCTGATGGCTGACTGGTCTGTTGTTTTCACAGAAACCCTGGAAGAATACCTTCTCTTGTATGTGGATGCCCATGGTGATCTCAATGAGCGTGTGGCAGTGTTGAAGCATTGCCGCAATGCCATCACCCGGTCTCCAAAGGTGGAGAAGGATTCCATCCAGCTTCCTACTCTGCTGTGCCTGGTGAGTAGATGTTAACATTCACAATACTTGCATTTACTTGTGGCAGACAATCTGAAAGGAGTTCTTGCCCTATTTGGCTGAGGATGACCAGGCTGAGGAGGAGGTTGCTATGAAGGCCATCGAGGATCAATATAACGAGAAACTCACCCCTGATGAGCGTGCAGGTACTGCTAAACCAACTGAGGCCGGCGATTACCATAAACTCTGGGATCCTTTTTGCACAGCCCAATGCATCTTCAAAGAGGAGGTCAACAATATTGATGAGCAATCAAGAGACAAATCAGACAAAAAGAATTTCAGGGCACATATGAAAGCTTTGAGGGAGTGGTGGAATAATCTGGTTGTTGAGCGGAAGGAAAAAGCAATGCATGTGGCTGTGTCTTGGAATGCTCAAGGGGCGCCTCCTGAGAAGCACGCTGTGTAAGTCTTTGTATTTCACCTGGAATGTATTTGATCTTAAAGGTATTACAGCTACAGAAAGAAAAACCTTAGAAATGAAATGACTGATTTCATCAACACTTTGCGTCGATCTATGGGAGTCCACACTGTTGTGCTCTTGGCATATAAATCCAATGATGGTGTGAAGACTACAATGTATGTCCCCCTCTCTGATAAGTTGTATTTTTAATGTTGTTTATTAGCATAGAGACTAACCCACTGATGGGTCACAATAAATCATTCTCTGTGTTTTCAAATGAGTCGAAGAAATGGGCCAAGAATGGGGGCGAATATCTTGCTGAGTATATTTTTGGTAAAGGTGCATACTTTGTTTGAGTACTTCTCCATCATACTCAGAGTTTGTAGATGAAAAGAAGCCGGAGTCAGATGGCGAGGATGGGAATGATGACACTGCCCCTGTCATCAAGGTCGATGTCAATGGTAACCCGCTGCTCCCTCTGGTCAGTTCTTGTCGCTTGAAGGCCAGGCAAGATGTTGTCCGTGAGATCTTCCACAAAGCTTACAGTAGGTGCTGTTCATCTCTATATTTTGGTTGCTCACCATGCAATGCAGTCAAGATCACAACAAGGGCCAAGGTTGCTGTCCCTTGGCTGCTGCTCTCCAAGATGCCTATCAAATTTATTGATTCTGCATGCATTCCTCCAGGCTTCCACATCACTAATCCCTCCAAATTCATCAAGATCGGCATTGCTGCCCTCTGGTCCCACTGGCAGCAGCAAGAGAGGCAAAACTTGCCCATTCTCTCATTTATCAAGGCGAGAAGTGAGGATTTGCCTGGAAGGCAAGCACCACTGGAATTCCACCCTCCTCCTAAGCGTGCCTATGTCGAGATTGATCCTGCTGACGCTGCCAGGGAGGATGTTGAGATTAATCACGCCGAAGCCAGTGGGAAGGATGGTGCTCCAGCTGATGACCCTAGTCTTGAAGATTTGGCCAGAAAACATAAGGCCACTTCCCCTGCCCCCGATGCCCCCTCTGCAGTGGGCCCTTCTGCCAAGCGTCCCAGACGCTCCCTTGATGATCAGCCCGTGGTGCCTGAGGATACTAGTCCAGCTACAAACCAACTTGTTCGTGGGACCTTCTTGGACAACCTCTCTACTGACCCGTCTTATCTTAAGTCACTCTCCACTCTCCATGCTCTGCCCCATTTGGTGAGCTCCCTTTTTTCATATCTCTATTTTGCGTTGTCCTACTTACATTATCATAGCCATCTGAGCAGCCTAAGTCTAGGGGAGATCTGCCCTGTTGGGCTTCTTGGTGCTGGGCAAAAAAATATTTGCCTGCTAAGGTCCATACTGCAAGCGATGTATTCCATGCGTCCTTGGGTGTGCTTTGCAGAACCAAGTTTGCCGATGCAGGAGGTGGTACTCTGGTAGTGCTTGGTTTGGATCTTCTATTGCGAGAGTGCTGGAGAGCTGTGGAAGTTGAGCCCAACACTCCAGGCTATCCAGACTTCCTGGTCAACTCTACTCTGGGCCATGAGAGAGCAGAGGAGATTGTTTCGGTCATCAGGCAGATCATTGATGACCTAACTCCTACTGTCCAGGAAGCTAAGGATGTTGCAGACCACCAAGTGGACCTTGGCAGTATCGAGGATGTGAAGAGGAAGGATGGAGGGGTTGAGGTTCTCGACGAGGGAGAGGTTGGAGGGGACAAGGAAAAGGAGGGGCCTGAGGGAGAAAGTAGCAAGGCTGAGGAGGAGAAGCAGGGGGAAAAAGTCATGGGTAAGAAGAAGAGGGGGAAAAAGGTGACCATTGCTCCTCCTGACTTCCCAGAGCCTAAATCCAAGCGACACTGCAAGCTGAGCAAGAGAGTCCTTGGAGCGACCTGAGCATAATTACTTGTTGTCTGTTGGGTACTTGTCTTTGCAATGCCATTGACCATCATACTATGGTCGGCCATTATCCCCGGCTTCATCAAATTCTACTGTCAAGTTACCCCATTTCATAGTGTATGCCCTTCAGACCAAGCTACATGTATCAGTCACCTTTTGGTCATGACTATGTACCATTATCCCCTGTCTTCATCAAATTCTACTGTCAAGTTACCCCATTTCATAGTGTACACCTTTCACAGGACCACCTGACATATGTCAGTCACCTTTGCCACCCTGACTCAATGGCTGCACATGCAGAATCTACCCCTACTCATTGATCACACATGCAGGTGCTGAAATCTGGGTTTTCGCTTCTTGTTTTCCTTCTATAACCCAGATTCTAGACCTGATTACATTAGTGGTCCAGACCCTAGGACAATAGGTCCAAGTGCACTATCACATATTACTCATCATATGACATCATAGATAACTGCCACTATTGCTATTGGCTATAGATAGGACTCTTATCATTTGTAATGTGATATGACTCATTCCTATCTCTTATCTTTACCTACCCTAGAGTAGAGGCATACAGGTACAAACAATACCTGAACACTATATAGAGGAGAGCTCACTCTGTATCGCTCTCCTCAGTTCTTATACTCT